>CM060413.1:120258573-120498446 GCA_030545235.1 Helianthus tuberosus | reverse complement strand
CCAAAAAAATCTAAAAAAATAAAAAAAAAATCTAAATTTTTTTTTTACTGTTTTTTAAGTTAAAATCGCTACTTTTAGAAGGCAAAAAAAAATTAAAAAATTTTTTTTTTTTTTTTTTTTGCTACTAAAAGTAGCGATTTTTTATAAAAAAAAAAAAAATTTTGTGTGTGTGTTTTTAGCTATTTTTAGGCATTTTTGGTTGTGTTCACATTGGTTCTCGCGGTTCTCGCAATAAGGGGTGGTTCCTAACGAATCTTTGTCATATATATGTGTGTGTGTGTGTGTGTGTAAGTTGAAAAAAAAACTAAAATCCAATATCTACTGATGCATACTAGTATTGTATTTTAAATTCCAGTTCCACTTTGTGATAGATGCATATATATAAAATAGAGTAAATGTAGCAATGCACGACGATTTTGATCAATGTGTTGTTGTGTGATTATTCGCATTAAATATTATTTTGTGATATTAATACTTGGTAAATGTTTATAATCCAGATAGACAACGAAGTGAATCAAGAAAACCCCGAATAACGATAATAACGGCAACCAATCAGATAACAGTTCCATCTAACACATAGTGGCACAAGGGATTATAGATGTTATGCCCATATATTATCAAAACGGTTAAGAAAGCGGAAAATAATAAAAAGTAATAGTGGAAGTAAACTACCACCTTCCGAACCCAGATCACAGCGTAAACAATGGACCATTACTTCAATTGCCTATTCCAAAAAGAAGAAGAACCATGTCTTATGGTTGTTCTTAACAAAGAATTCTGGTCTTGTAAACCAATAGAATTCTCGGGCAATGAAGGAGCCATTGCAGCTCTACGCTGGATAGAAAAGACTGAGGTAGTCCTTAAAATAAGCAAGTGTGCAGAGGAAAGACCAAAATCATGTTTGTTTCCCATCTATTTAAGAACGCAGGCTCTAGAATGGTGGAACACTATTCTCCAGTCTAGGGGAAGTGACAGAGTCCTATAATATGGAATGGACTGAGTTTAAGAATATGGTTGGAAGGAAATTTCTATCCTCCCAATGAAAAGGAACAGATAGCTAATAAATTCTTAAACCATAGAATGACTGGAGTAGACTGTAAGGGTTACACTTCTGTATTCTTTGAATATGTCAGAATAGTGCCAACCCTAGCTTCACCAGAACTGGTATTATCTCCCGTTACATCTGGGGAATTAACCAGTGAGATTAGACATGTAGTCAAGGCAGCTAGACCACCAACTATAGAAGAAGTTGTAGAACTAGCAAATACCTTGACTGATAAATTAGTACGTACACAAGAAGGAAAACCAGAGGGAGAATCTAGTCCAGAAACTTACCCAGGAATTTCGCTACGGTAATTCAAAACCGTGGGGAAGAACGTAGGTTCTACCTCCGCACTTTATTGTAAGGCCTGCAAGAAGAAGCATTCAGGAAAGATGCTCCACATACTGCAATTTCTGCAAAATACCAGGACATAAAGAGGAAGTCTGTAGGAAGAAACCCAGTAATGGAGTATGCTTTAATTGTGGAGAAAAAGGTCATATCAAGCCGAACTGTCCGAAACTAGCTCCAGCCATGAACAACAAGACTATTAAGAATGTTAGGGCATTTGTTCTGACAGCCGAAGAAGCAAAGATGATTCCGGATGTGATTGCCGGTACGTTTTTAGTTAATGATGTTTTTTGCTAAAGTATTATTTGACTCTGGTGCAAACCAAAGTTTTATCAATACTTTCATTTTGCAAACTTCTCAATCAACCGTTAACTAAACTTCAAAAAGAATGTCTAGTAGAGACCCGCAAATGTAGAATCCATTAAGATCACTGAAAATCTTGCAGGGAGCAAGAATAGAAATTTAAACCAAGATTTTATTACTAACCTTTACCCAATGAATCTGGCTGGATTTGAATACTGTGTTAGGAATGGATTGTGTTGGTGCATCTAGTGTCTGTTAACTTCGTCTTAATCGAGTCTTATGTCTAGATAGAATGAACGAGCACACAATAGAGTTGAAATTAGGGTTTGTATGTGTATTAGTGAGGTAGTTCGCTTGAAAGGAACAAAATGCAGTTCAAGCGAAATCAACTGATATGAGTTCGCTTGAAAGCATCATGTGTCATCTCAAGCGAACTAACAATGCCTATAAAGAGTTGATGTGTGTTGTCATTTGAAGCGGATATGGTAATTGTATATGAGACAAGGTGCTGCCAAAATTTCATCAGAAATCATTGTAAAGTCTCGGGAAATCAGTAATAGAGAAGAATTGAAAAGGAAACAAGTTGTGTGACATTGTTTACTTTGATTCCGCGTTAGTAAATGATGATGAACTGCCTTTACTGACTGTTTAGGGTCACAAACACGATCCAACAAGTGGTATCAGAGCTTAGACAAGGAGTTCATACCATTGCAGCTTGAAATCATCGGATTCTCATACTTCTACTCTCTTCTACTCATTCTTTTCTGATTTGAACATATTTCAGCGGTGGAAATGGCCTGAAACTCAAATATATCAAGCGAAATAGAGTATTAACTAATCCTTGAAAGAATTGGACTAAAATACGGCTTAAAATTGATCAAAAACATATGTTCGCTTGAAACTGTTCGTAAATTGGTGACGTTTTTAGGTGATCTCGCTTGAAATACATTGGTGTATCTGCTTGAAAATCACATTTCGCTTGAAAATATTGTCTCAGGTCGCTTGAGTTGAGGTTTCGCTTGAAAACTCAAGTGAATTAAGGGGTTTCACTTCAAGTAGTCTGATTTCGCTTTCAAGTTCGCTTGAAGTTGGGTTCGCTTGAACTTGTATTATCTGAGTTCGCTTGAACTTGTATTACCTGTTTTCGCTTGAAAGTTGCTGATTCTACTTGAAGCTATTTCGCTTCAAGAGATTTCGATTGAACTTGCTATTTTTCAAAACTTAAAACTTTCTAAGTGTTTGCTGATTTTACAGGTACGTGAAGATGGATGATTACAATCCATTCTGTGATATCTTTGCCTTTGCTGGAAACTCTGGAGATGATTCTTCACCTAGCAATACCAATGAGAACACGCCGAATACGAAGAAAAGTTTATCGGAAGCTCTAAGTGTGGAAAGTGCTTTCGGAACTTATAACAAACCTCCGAAGTTGATGGCTATCGAAGAGTACAGTCGGTGGGCAAAGAAGTTTGAAGAATGGTTGAAAGCTTTCGCTTATCCCAGCTGGAAGAGTCTAACGAATGGATACAGTGATGGAGGCAAAGATGGTGAAAATTTGACAACAACTGAAGAAATAGAATCGTTTGTTGCTGAACAAAAATGCATGGCACTGCTGTTTCAGTCTGTTTGAGAAGAGATAATATCTTTGATCGAGTACAAGAATTCTACAGATCTTTGGAACAAGTTGAAAGTTAAATGTTTGGGAAGTGCAGAAAATTGTGAAAAACAAAAAGAAACTGCTTAGAAAAGAATTTGATTTATTTGGTTGTTTAAAGAAATGAATCAGTTTGTAAAATGATTGAGAGGTTTGGGCATCTAAAGATGGAGCTGGCGAGACATGAAATTTTTCTATTCTCAAGAAGAGCTAGTCGACAAATTGTTTGATTCATTGCCAGATGAGATGGATTGGCAATACTATGCCTTGATGTTGAAGAACACTATCAAGCCGCCAGAAGTGTTGACTGTAGATTTGCTGATTGAAAGACTAGAGAGTCACGAGTTGGAGTTAAGGAAAACACACAAAGTCAATCATTCATCATATCAGCAAAACTTGGATTTGTATTATCCAAAAAGCATGATGCCAAAGACTACATCTCCCAAGACTGCATTTACTGCTGAAAATTCCTATACATCAAGCAAAGAAAGTCAAAGCAGTGGATTTCACAGTGGTTCTTCGTCACAATTCAAGCCAATCTGATGCAAAAGAACCTATTTCAATGCAATATCGCTGTAGACTTAAAGAACGCTCAAAACTCCAGCGAGGAGTCGGCAAAGCAACAGATGGTTTTCTTAGCATCTGTGCTAGAATCATATGAAAGTCTTGTAGCAGGGAAGATTGGCAACACCAACCTAACAAAAGAAGATTACGATCAAATAGATCCTGAGGAGATGGAATTGATCGACATAAGGTGGTGCATGGCCAGTGCAGTTCGTCAGGCACAGCGTTTCATGGAGATAACTGGAAGAAAGTCTATTGGTGGACCATCTACCAAGTTAGGCTTTGACAAGTCTAAAAGTGACATGTTTCAAGTGTAAACAGAAAGGTCACTTTAAGCGTGAATGCCGAAATGCGTATGCTGATGAGTCTGAAAACCCATTTAGAGAAGATTATTACAAGAAAGCGATTTATCATCAGAATAAATCGGAGCCGCCAAGAATTAAGCAGCTTGAGGATAACAAAGAGAAATCTAGAGCTCTTGCTGTAATTCACGACGATGAAGGTTTCGATTGGAGCGAGTTGTTACCTGAGGAGGGTGCGGTTGGGATATGCATTCATGGCAAAATCTGAACCTGTTCCTTGGAAAGACACCAGACCTGAAGAACAGAGGTATGCTTACAGAAAGCAGATAGCTCAGCAAAGAATGATCAGAATATCTGGTATTTATCTTGAAGCAAAAAGAGCGAGGAGATGGGATCCAGACAGAGAATGTTATCTTGATCCCGATGGGAAATATAGCCATTGATCATAACACTCTTGATATGGAAACCATAATTAAAGAAATGAAAGAAGAAGATGATTATTGGCAAAGAAAATGGTGGGGAAGCGGAGAAGAGAAAGAGAAAGAAGAGAAGGAGAAAGAAGAAAAAGAGAAGTCAAAGAAGGTTGATACTGGGAATCATTGACACGACTCAAGAGTTGAATGCTGAAAACATGGGAAAGATGGCTGACAAGGTGCTGGCTGCTAAGGCACTTGAGGTAGACTCTAAATCCGTCTCTGAGTCTAAAAGCCAGGTCAGTTCAAACGCGTCAACAACTGAGTCAAGTAAGAAAGTCAATGGTGATGTTGACTGCAAAAATTGCATCAAAGAATGAAAAGTTTGTAGTACAAACACTTATCTCAAAGGTAAAAAGATTGATGATCTGACTGCTAGAGTCCGAAGTGTTGAGGATCAGATCCTTAACCGTGATAAAATGTTGAAAGCTTCGAATGACAGAGTAAAAGAATTAACTAACAAAATTGAAAATGATAAAATTGATCAAGAAAAGGTTAGGAAAGAAAATGAGAGGTTATTTCTTGAAAATCGTCAGATTAGTGAAAAATTTGAGAAGCTTAAAAGCACGGTTAAAGATAATGATGATAGAAACGGTAAAACATACAAAGAAAACTGTCATTTGCAAAGTGTTTTGAGGGTTAAAGAAGAATTAATTAACAAACAATTGGATGAGATTGCTAAATTGAAGCTTCAATTTGAAGAAGCTAAGATTGAGAATGAGCGAATCAATTTGAAATTGAACAGTTATAGCTCTGCAAGCTTTGTTTTGCAACACATTGTTCCCAAACCCATAGGGAAAAACAAAGCAGGCGAAGATGTATACTGTGATGGAACTGGGGTCGGGTTTCATCAAGTTCCGCCACCAGTTCTAGACAATTATTCGAAAAAGCAATCTGGGTTGGTTAATCTTGAAGATGAAAATGAAGTGAAACTTCCTGATTCAATTGATGTGACATTTTCTTCATCATCATCTGATGATAGTGTTCAAACTAAGATTGTTAAAGGAATGGTTGAAAGTGTTTTGGATAGTGATTTAGCTAAGGATGAAGAATGTTTTCTGGATAATTACGTTCCGAAACCAAAATCCAAAAACAACTTAGGTGATGAACCGGGTCTTGTGATGTACAAGATGGCTGGATCTGATAAGTTGTATTCGGATTCTGATTTTCCTCTGGAGAATGTGAATATTGCTAAACTGACAAATGTGTTCAAAATGATTGAAATCGAGTTGTCTGAAGTATAAAGTTTAAAACAAACAAAAAGGCAAATGAATTTTGAGAAAGATAAAGCTTACTACAAGAAACCTGTTGTTCCACTGCGTTTTTTATAACAATTGAAATAATTGGTCGGGTGGTTATCAGGGTGGTAAGAATTATCAGAAAAGGAATGTTCAAAACAAAAGGTTTGCTGAGAAAAAGGTGTTTGTGAATGGTTCAAGTTCACTTTCTGATGAAGAATCTGAGATTTTTTTAAAATCAAATGAAGAATTTTTTGCAAAGAAGATTTCACAACCTCAGTCTGAAGGCACAAGTCGGGTAGTTGATACTCGTACATGTTTTAGATGCAACAAAGTTGGTCACATTGCAAGAAATTGCACCAACTTCAAGCCTAAGACTGAAGTTGTTGAAAATCAAAAGAAGAAGGTTGATGCAAAAGGAAAAGCTCCATTGGTTGTTGATAAAATTTTGAAAAATGAGAAAACAAAAGTCAAAATTGAACCTCTTAAGAAATTGGTAACTAAAAATGACAAATTTTATAAACGAGTTGCTTCATCTCAACAAACATGGAAGCCAAAAGTTGTTGAAAAACCAAAGGTTTCAGAGTTGGAAAAATAATCATCTTCTACCACACCGGTAAAGATGGATGTTCCTTTGTATTATTATGAAAAGTTGGAGAAACAATCTTCTACTCAACCAGAGAAGAAGAATGTTCAAAAGAAAAATCAACCAACTGGTCAACTTAAGATAGATGAGTTTTTCTTATATAAAAAGGTTGAGGTTGGATCAGATGAAAGCTTAAAAATGAATGATAAAAATTTTCCGCTACTTTACACTACAAAATCTCACATTAAAGTCCAGTTACCTGAGTCAAAAGAGGCTTGGGTAGCATCAAAATCTCACTAAAAATTTTGGACTTGCCGGAGCTTCCTAGTTGGTAATTGTGAAGCATGAATCGGCATCTTTATTGATATTTGTTTTTAAATCAATTTGTGATATGTGCAGGAACTTCCGAGAGCTATTTCACGATGGATTATGGATAGTGGAGCGTCTCGACATATGACAGGGAAGACTGCATTGTTGTATGATGTTAGAAATTTCAATGGAGGTTATGTGGGATTTGCTGGAAATCAAGGTGGTAGAATAGTTGGAGAAGGAACGTTATCAAATGGAATTGTTACGTTTGAAAGAGTTAACTACATCGCCGAGCTTGAAAATAATCTTCTAAGTATCTCTCAGATTTGTGATCATATGTATACCACTCACATTACAGACAAAGAATGTTTGATCTTGAAACCAGGATTTGTTGTTCCTGAAGAATGGATTATCATGAGAGCGCCCAGAGTGAATGATCTGTATGTATTGGACATGAGTGTAGCAACTACTACAATGGGTCAGGCACACTGTTTTACGTCAAAAGCAACAGAGAAGGAATCGAAGCTGTGGCACAGGAAGATGGGTCATATTCACTTGAGAAAAATGAATCACCTGGTGCACAATGATTTGGTTATAGGTGTTCATGTCAAAGGTTTTCATCTGGAAGGGGAGTGCATTAGTTGCATCAAAGGCAAGCAGAAGAAAAAGTCACACCCTAAAAAGCAAGTCAATTCAGTTTCCAGACCTTTAGAGAGACTACATATGGATTTGTTTGGTCCAGTAAACGTCAAAAGTATTACTTCGATTTTTACAAGAATTTAGTATAAATTAAACATTTTTAAACCAAAATACTTCGATTAATATTTTATACCAAATGGAAGTTTTCATAATGTTAGCATTCTAGTTAACTGCTACTAGTTTAAACAACCCCAAAACAAATATTTAAGTGTCTACAATATAAACACTGTCTTTAACAAAGTTAACTAATCGCGGAAGCTTCAAAAGATTGTGTTCTGTTCTTGAAAACATGTTTGTCGCCATCCGGATTAAGTCCAACATCACCTAAGGTCAAAACCACATCAAATGTTAGTTTTGATAATGTTAGAATGGGTATAAACAAGTTCTAAGATCAAACAATGAAAACGAAACGAAATTCTGCACATTAGGGTATGTCGCGCCCCGCGACGGACCCCATGTTAGCCTTCCCGGCCGGTGACTGACGTCGCGTTGCGCGACGATGTGTCATGCTTGGTGTCGCGTGACGCGACACCCTATTTTTCACAGCCTGTTGCTTGATTTGAGCTGCAGATTCCCAGCTCTTAGATTTGGCACAATTCAACTTCAAACATTCATAACTTTTGATCCGAGTGTCCGTTTTAGGTGATTCTTTTTCCTATGTGTCCGTAATAAAATTACCAACGCATCTATCATAATCATTGTGTCAAAAATAGAATGTACGGGCTGGAAGTCTACAAATGCATATGTATTTATTTGACCCGTATAGTTTTGTACTAATTCAATCCACTAACAAATTTTATGACCGCAAGGCGCATTTACCCAACATCCGGGGCTTATGATAACTGGCGTTTCATTACCGAATCCATGGTTTCACGCTATTATGATCCGTCATCGCCAATTGCTATTCGAAACATACTTTCACTACTTACTAAACAATTATTCGACCCGTTTGGCTCATTTATGGAATCCTCCATTTCTAATGACTACCAAACATTCGCTAATCAAGTTTTCGATTTATTTAACTAATAGTGATCTACGTCACTTTTACTAAAGCTACAATTTCTAAATAACACAATTTCACGTATCCATAGTTATTCAAATAACATAATGTAACGGGATCACGTTTACATACCTTCAAAGCACACCCTTTAAACGAACGTCACCACCGGCTTGTCCACTTGACGCTCTGGTTTCCTTTCCTATAAATTTCAATCACAAACCACTTAGAACTTTTTTCTTACTTATAACGCATAGTTCACCAAAATTTTACAAACATGCGTTTTAACTCAAATTTCCAGTTTTTAAGCCTTCTTTTAGGCATTTTTACAAACACCTTAAAGGCATAATTTCTCACCATTTATAATCAAGTTCAATTCTAGTTATTTGGCCAAGATTAACATCATTTAAGCACATCTACATCAATTTTAACATCAGTAAATCAGAAATTACTTCAAAATTTTCAGATTACACTAGAACAACAATTATATTCCTAGTATTTATCATGCTTCTACAAAAGCCATTAATCACCTACATTGGTGATTATGGAATTTACAAGAAATAAGCATGATTTCAACAAATGATTGTCTAGGGTTCATTCCTAGGCACAATATCATTCCAATTTCATTCCTACACATTCATGCAACAACAAATTTCGAATTTCCTAACTTTATCCAGAAATTTAGATAGAGATTTTCTACAAAATTTGCATTCCTTATGATCCCTTCGATGAGGAGATCACTAAACTAGGATCTGATTTCGCTTTGGAACTAATTTAATCCTTCAATTTGAATGATTTGTAGGAACTAGGGTTTTGGGGAATGAGCTCTTGGTCGCCCCCTTTTGTTTGATCGACCAGACACACACATTAGTGTGTGTTTGGTGTTTAAACTTTATTTTTATTATAATTAATTTTAGTTTTAACACCTTTGGTCCCTTAATTATCATTAAGTTTTTATTTGAGGTGTTTTAATCTACTAGCATGTTATTATAAGACTTTTTCTCTAACTAGGTTATTTTATTCCTAGTTAGTTCATCTGTTTATTTACCAGCATCGTATTTATAATAAAAGAATTTATATTTTCGGGGTGTTACAGATTACTAAATGGAAAGTCCTTGAATCACCAACGGAGGTTAGAAGTTTTCTAGGACTGGCCGGTTATTATGGAAGGTTTATCCGAGATTTTTCTAGAATAGCCATCCCCTTAAGAAAGCTGACCTGTAAGTCTGTTAAGTTTGAATGGGAACCAAAACAAGAAAAGGCCTTTAGAATTCTTAAGCAAAGATTAACCCACGCACCCATACTAGTGTTACCAGAAGGAACTGAAGACTTTGTAGTCTATTGTGATGCTTCTAAGTTAGGCTATGGATGTGTGTTGATGCAACGTCAAAAGGTTATAGCCTATGCCTCTAGACAACTTAAGAATCATGAAAAGAATAATTCAACTCATGATTTAGAATTAGGAGCCATAATTTTTTCCCTGAAAATCTGGAGACATTACCTTTACGGTAGTAAGTTTACCGTTTTCACCGGTCATAAAAGTTTAAGGTATGTTTTCGGGCAAAAGGAATTAAATATGAGACAGGGACGCTTGATGGAAATTCTTAGTGATTATGATTGAAATATCTAGTATCATGCGAGAAAGGAAAATGTAGTAGCTGATGCTTTAAGTCGAAAGTATCACGAAAAACCAAAAAGAGTACGTTCTCTTAAATTAAGTCTGCAAATAGATTTAAATGAACAAATTCGAAAAGCATAGGAATCAGTAATCAAGGATGATACTGAAAAGTCCGTACAAGTAAGTACATCAAGAGGTGAAAATATCACAATTAAAGGAGATAACCAAACGAAAACCACAAAATTCATCTCTGTGATGAAAGTTGCAAGCTATGCAAGGAATGGAGGAATAATGTATATGATTTCAGTAATCATTGACACTAAAGGAAAAAAATTAAAAGATATTCCCGTAATATATGAATTCTCAGACATTTTTTCAGAAGAATTACCTGGATTACTATAACAACCCTCCTAAAATATTTCCGACACCCCTAAATATTTAGAATTGTCCCTATATGTTCTAAAATACACCCCGAATACGAGATTTGACCCTATATACCTTTAATTTAATAAGATTAAAATAAAAACAAAATCCAAGTGTCACTCGCGGGCCGCGAAGACCATGTCTTCGGCTTACGCGGGGTGCGACAACTTGGCTACGCAGCCTCACCCGGAGCTGCCACGTGGCACGATCGTGGCAGACCTGCACTTGTGAGTCGATCAAGCTACGCCCTAAACACCCTACGTCGCGGGCCGCGAAGACCCCTTCTGTTTCTTACACGGGCCACGAGAAAGCCAGAATCAGATCCTATAAATTGGATCGATCGGCCTTCTGTTTCCGATGTTCAACCACGAATTTCTCTCTCTAATTCTATAGTGTAGAAGCTATATTCGGGCATTATACCCACTAAAATAGCGAAGCTTTGCCTCGTTGTAAGTATTTAACCCCCGGTTACGTATTAGATACGCTGCCCGATTGATCTAGTGCTCCATAACGACTGTCGAGGTTCTGCCTGACGTAGTCGTTGGAGTTCTGTCTCTGGGAGGGTATAACTAATGTAAATATTGGGTTATTATACTAACGCGTGTGCATTGTTTAAATTATTAGATTATAACCAGGAAACCACAGGAAAAAGTCTAAGACAGCAATGTGAGTAATCTTCTTTTTGTAAACCTTTTTGCAAATTGTTTTACAAAACCTCAATGTTTTAAATTATATTTCACAGTGATTGAGTATTTGTAATTCTACAATTATCGTCGGTATGTTGGGGTTTTGTTTACAAAATTTGTTACTACACTGTGAGTAGTAACATGACCACAAGTCAGGTCGACAGTGCCATGGGTGGTAATTAAGGTAGAATAATAAACAAATGTAATTGTTGATTGCCCTCAATGCTGTACAAAGATAAAATCTGTTTTGATTAAATTGGGATTCACTCACCAGTATTTTCCACTGACAAATGTTTCTAAAACGCGTTTCAGGTAACAAAATGTAAAAGCCAAAATAGAAGCCCGCTGGAGAGCACTGAAGGCTTGGAAATTGTGGCTATAAAAGTTACCTAAATAAAGAAAGATGTTTTATTCAATAAAATAGGGTTTATCCCTATAAACATGTTTGTAATAAAAACTTGGGTTTATCCCAATATGTTTATTATAAAAATGTGGTGTTTTACTCTGATAAAATATTTCCCAACTATGGTCCTGGTGTAAATTCCGCTGCCAAATAATGATAAAACCTGATACCACCATCTCTGAGTAGGCTGCGACCGCCCGCCTCCCGAGGCAGGGGTCGGGGTTGCGACAGAAAGGTGGTATCATAGCTACAACCACTAATTTCAGCCAAAGAAGTGTTCTGCTGACATTGAAATTATCAATTTTGTTAGGAAATAATTAATGAGGCTATGTGCATACGTGTAGATTATTATTTTGTGTTATTTGACAATTTGTTAGTTTACAATATGAGTGACCAAGGACCTTCACCGTCAACTGTCCAGTTCACCTAGGGACGAAGGCACCTCTTCACAGCCTACCCCCTCGGGGTATTCGACTGATACCGAAGAAGGGATTTCCGTATTCAAAGCACAATCTGAGGAGCCATTCCCTTCTAAGAAGAGAGGATGGTTCAGCAGAGGATCTCATGAATGTAGAAAAAGGATGAGAAAATTTCAACAACAGCGGCCAATAGAGAAATGAATACTCAAACCCAGGATATCCTCAATAGGAGACTAGCTAATTTCCACATATTAGCTACCGCCGCTGCCGACCCTAATTTAGAACAACTCATAGCACCCCAGCCATTACCACTATTTCCCACACAACCCATGGAAATTGAGACAAACCCAGTAGACCAAATTCCGGCACCTGCTTTTGACCCAGCCGAGATTCCTAGGGTATCAACACCCCATCCCCTAGACTATGACCCATGGTTTGACAACCATAGGGATTACCAACAACTTTACCCAATAAAGGAACCCATGCAAAACCCAGTAGCACCTTACCCAAACTTGGATCCTCTAGACCCTTATTATGATAATGACCAATATATCAGGGAGATCCTAGAGAACCCATACCCACGAGAGGAACCGATGCCCCAATACCCTGTACTAATACTAGCACCCGCACCACCCATGAGCACTGAGAATGTGCAAGAACTCTGAACTTTTGGTGAGGAGATATTAGAAGGAAGTGAAAGAATGAGACAGATAGGGGAGAGACTCGTCTGGAAATATGACGAGCGTAACATGTAGTTTTGGATGAACCCGTATCAGTAATAGTAATAAATATATATATATATATATACATATAATCTTATAGCTACTGATGCCTACTAGTATTGTATTTTAATTTCCAGTTATGGTTTGTATTAGACGCATATATAAAATAGAGTAAAGGTCGCAATGTTCGACGATTTTGGATCAATATGCTTGTTGTGTGATTGTTTGCATCGGATATTCTCTTGCAATATTAATAATTGGTAAATGTTTATAATCCAGATGGCCGACGCAGCAAATCAGGAAAACCAGAATAATGCTAATCAAATAAATAACAGTGAAATTCGACACATTGTAACCTAAGGAATTAGAGATGCTATGCCAGCTATCATCCAAAGTGTTAGGGAAGCGGACAATAATAACAGTAATGGTAGAAGTAAGCGAAGCCATACTAAACTTAGTCACAACATGAACAATGGGCAATTACTTCAATTGTCAATTCCAAAAAGAAGAAGAACCATGTCTTATGGTTGTTCTTACAAAGAATTCTGGTCCTGCAAACCAATAGAATTCTCTGCCAATGAAGAGGCCATTGCAGCTTTACACTGCATAGAAAGACTGAGGCAGTCTTAAAAATAAGCAAGTGCGCAGAAGAAGACAAAATCATGTTTGCCTCCAATTTATTTAAGAACGCAGCTCTAGAATGGTGGAACACTATTCTCCAGTCTAGGGGAAGTGATAGAGTCTATAATATGGAATGAAATGAATTTAAAAACATGGTGGAAAGAAAATTATGTCCTCCCAATGAAAAGGAACAGATAGCTAATAAATTCTTAAACCTTAGAATGATTGGAGTAGACAGCAAGGGTTACACTACTACATTCTTTGAATATGCTAGAATAGTGGCAATACCAAAACCAGTATTAATCTCCCGTTACATCTGGGGATTAATCGGTGAAATTAGACATGTAGTCAAGGGAGCTAGACCACAAACTATAGAAGAAGCTGTAGAACTAGCAAATACCTTGACTGATGAACTAGTGCGTACCCAAGAAGAGAACCAGAGGAAGAACCTAGTCCAGAAACTTACCTAGGAATTTCACTACGGTAATTCCAACCATGGGAAAAATATAGGTTATACCTCCACACCTTACTGTAAAGCCTGTAAGAAGAAGCATTCAGGAAGATGCTCCACATACTGCAACTACTGCAAGATACCAGGACACAAAGAAGAAGATTGTAGGAAGAAACCCAGTAATGGAGTGTGTTTCAACTGTGGAGAAAAAGTGCATATCAAGCCAAATTGTCTGAAACTAGCTCCAGCCACGAATAACAAGACTACTAAGAATGCTAGAGCATTTGTTCTGACAGCCGAAGAAGCAAAGATGATTCCGGATGTGATTGCCGATACGTTTTTAGTTAATGATGTTTTTGCCAAAGTATTATTTGACTCTAGTGCAAACCAAAGTTTTATTAATGCTTCATTTTGCAAATTCCTTAATCAACCATTAACTAAACTCCAACAAGAATGCCTAGTAGAAACAGCCAATGGAGAATCCATTAAGATTACTGAAATCTTGCAGGGAGCAAGAATAGAAATTTTAAACCAAAGCTTTATTGCAAACCTTTACCCAATGAGTCTGGCAGGATTTGATATTGTATTAGGAATGGATTGGTTAATAGCCAATAAAGCCAGTATTTTATGTGATCAAAAGTCAATACAAGTAAATTCACCAAAGGGTGAAAAGATCACAATTAAAGGAGATAAGTCAACTAGATCCACGAAATTCATCTCTGTGATGAAAACTGCAAGCTACGCAAGAAAAGGGTCACTAGTGTATATGATTTCCATAATCATTAACACTAAAGGAAAAGAATTAAAAGATATCCCTGTAGTATCTCAATTTTCAGATGTATTTCCAGAAGAACTACCCGGACTACCGCCAGACCGAGAAGTCGAATTCAGAATTCATCTGCTACCCGGAACAGCACCAATTGCTAAAGCAACTTACCGTTTGTCACCCGTAGAAATGCAAGAGCTAAAGAAACAGTTAGATGAACTGTTGGAGAAAGGATTCATACAACCAAGTTCATCACCTTGGGGAGCATCGATCTTATTCGTCAAAAAGACGGACGGGTCAATGCGAATGTGCATTGATTACCGTGAATTAAACAAAGTCACGATTAAAAATCGGTACCCATTACCAAGAATCGATGATTTATTTGATCAGCTAGAAGGAGCTCGATTCTTTTCTAAAATCGATTTACGCTCAGGATATCATCAACTAAAGGTATAGGAAGAAGACATTCCTAAAACCGCTTTCAGAACAAGGTATGGCCATTATGAATTTACTGTCATGCCATTTGGTTTAACCAATGCTCCAGCCGTATTTATGGACATGATGAACCGAATATGTAAGCCATATTTGGATAAATTCATAATTGTCTTTATAGATGATATTCTCATTTATTCTAAAAGCAAAGAGGAACATGTAGCGCATCTGCATGCACTTCTAAATTTGCCGAGAAAAGAAAAGCTTTATGCTAAATTCTCGAAATGCGAATTTTGGTTAGAAGAAGTGCAGTTTCTTGGAAATTTAGTTAATCATGATGGAATTCATGTGGATCCTACAAAGATCAAGGCAATTACTAAATGGAAAACCCCTGAATCACCAACGGAGGTTAGAAGTTTCCTAGGACTAACCGGTTATTATAGAAGATTTATCCGAGATTTTTCTAGAATAGCCATTCCCTTAACAAAACTAACATGTAAGTCTGTTAAGTTTGAATGGGGACCAAAACAAGAAGAAGCCTTTAGAATTCTTAAGCAAAGATTAACCAACGCACCCATATTAGCATTACCGGAAGGAACTGAAGATTTCGTAGTTTATTGTGAAGTTTCTAAGTTAGGTTATGGTTGTGTGTTGATGCAACGTCAAAAGGTTATAGCCTATGCATCTAGATAACTTAAGAATCATGAAGAGAATTATACAACCCATGATTTAGAATTAGGAGCCATAATTTTTGCCCTGAAAATTTGGAGACATTATCTTTACGGTAGTAAGTTTACCATTTTCACCGATCATAAGAGTTTAAGATATGTCTTTGGGCAAAAAGAGTTAAATATGAGACAAAGACGTTGGATGGAAATTCTAAATGATTCTGATTGTAATATCCAATATCATGCAGGAAAAGCTAACGTAGTAGCCGATGATTTAAGTCGAAAATATCACGAAAAGCCAAAGAGAGTATGTTCTCTTAAATTAAATCTGCAGATAGATTTAAATGAACAAATTCGAAAAGCATAGGAATCAGTAATCAAGGATGATACTGAAAAATTGAAAGGAATGATTAAGGAATTAGAACAAGGAACAGATGGAATTTGGAGATTCCATAAGAAAAGGATTTGGATACGTAAACTAGGAAACCTACGTCACCAAATATTAGAAGAAGCCCATAAGTCTAAATATACGATACACCCTGGAAATGATAAAATGTATCAAGACTTAAGAAAGAATTTCTGGTGGATAGTAATGAAAAAGGATATAGCAGCTTGTGTTGCCAAGTGTCTAACTTGTTCAAAGGTCAAAGCTGAACACCAGAAACCCTCAGGTTTGTTACAACAATTGGAAATGCTTGTATGGAAATAGGAATTGATAACAATGGATTTTGTTACCAAATTATCCAAGACACGAAAAGGTAATGATACAATCAGGTTTGTCACAATATGCTTAGAGCATGTGTAATTGATTTCGGAGGAAATTGGGACGATCCTTTACCATTAATAGAATTCTCTTACAACAACAGCTATCATACCAGTATCAATGCTGCACAATTTGAAGCACTTTATGGACGAAAGTGCTGAAACCCAGTCTGTTGGGCAGAAATTGGAGAAAAGAAATTATCTGGACCAGAAATAGTGCAAGAGACAACAGATAAGATGATTCAAGTCAAGGAACGACTAAAAGCAGCACGCGATCGACAAAAGAGTTATGCTGATAACAGGCGAAAGTCGTTGGAATTTCAGGTAGGAGACAAGGTTTATTAAAAGTTTTTCCTTGGAAAGGAGTGGTGAGATTCATCAAGAGAGGAAAGCGAAGCCCCAGGTATGTTGGACCTTTTGAGATTATTAAAAGAATAGGACCAGTAGCTTATCAGCTACAACTGCCAGAGGAAATGGCAGGAATACATGATGTATTTCATGTATGTAATCTCAAAAAGTGTTTTGCCGATGAAACATTAGTGGTACCTCTTAAAGACATAGAGGTAAATGAAAAGCTAAAGTTTGTAGAAAAACCTCTACAAATTGAAGACAGGAAAGTCAAGAATCTCAAACACAAGAGATTAGTTCTAGTTAAAGTGAAATGGGATTCCAAGAGAGGACCAGAGTACACTTGGGAGCTTTAATCTGAAATGCAGAGGAAATATCCACACCTGTTCCAGTAGACCTTGAGGATAAGTTCTAAAACAAGGTGGGGAGGATATAACAACCCTCCTAAAATATTTTCGACACCCCTAAATATTTAGAATTATCCCTATACGTTCTAAAATACACCTCGAATATGAGATTTGACCCTATATACCTTTAATTTAATAAGATTAAAATAAAAACAAAATCTGAGTGTCGCTCGCGGGCCGCGAAGACCATGTCTTCGGCTTACACGGGGCGTGACAACTTGGCTATGTAGCCTCACCCGGAGCCGCCACGTGGCACGCTCGTGGCAGACCTACACTTGTGAGTCGATCAAGATACGCCCTAAACACCCTACATCGCGGGCCGCGAAGACTCCTTCTGTTTCTTACGCGGGCCGCGAGAAAGCCAGAATCAGATCCTATAAATTGGATCGATCGGACTTCAGTTTCCGATGTTCAAACACAAATTTCTCTCTCTAATTCTATAGTGTAGAAGCTATATTCGGGCATTATACCCACTAAAGTAGCGAAGCTTTTCCTCGTTGTAAGTATTTTAACCTCCGGTTCTGCCCGACGTAGTCGTTGGAGTTCTATCTCGGGGAGGGTATAACTAATGTAAATATTGGGTTATTATACTACGCGTGTGCATTGTTTAAATTATTAGATTATAACCAGGAAACCACAGGAAAACGTCTAAGATAGCAATGTGAGTAATCTCCTTTTTTGTAAACCTTTTTGCAAACTGTTTTACAAAACCTCAATGTTTTAAATTATATTTCACAGTGATTGAGTATTTGTAATTCTACAATTATCATCGGTATGTTGGGGTTTTGTATACAAAATTTGTTACTACAATGTAGTAGTAATACGACCACAAGTCGTGTCGGCAGTACCGTGGGTGGTAATCAAGGTAGAATAATAAACAAATGTAATTGTTGATTGCCCTCAATGTTGTACAAGGATAAAATCTGTTTTGATTAAATTGAGATTCACTCACCAGTATTTCCCACTGACAAATGTTTTTAAAACGCGTTTCAGGTAACAGAATGTGAAAGCCAAAATAGTAGCCAGCTGGAGAGCACTGAAGGCTTGGAAAATGTGGCTATAAAAGTTACCTAAATAAAGAGAGATGTTCTATTCAATAAAATAGGGTTTATCCCTATAAACATGTTTGTAATAAAAACTTGGGTTTATCCCAATATGTTTATTATAAAAATGTGGTGTTTTACTCTGATAAAATATTTCCTAACTACGGTCCTGATGTAAATTCCGCTGCCAAATAATGATAAACACCGATACCACCATCTCTGAGTAGGCTGCGGCCGCCCGCCTCCCGAGGCAGGGGTCGGGGGTTGCGACAATTACCGCCAGATCAAAGGTAAAATTTAGAATTCACCTAATACCAGGAACGACACCGATTGCCAAAGCCTCATATCGACTAGCACCGACGGTGATGCAGGAACTGAAGAAACAGTTGGACGACCAACTTGAAAAAGGTTTTATACAACCTAGTTCATCGTCATGGGGAGCACCGGTGTTATTTGTCAAGAAGAAAGATGGATCGATGCGTATGTGCATTGATTACCAGGAATTGAACAAGGTTACGATTAAAAATCGGTACCCACTACCGAGAATCGATGACCTGTTCGATCAACTTCAAAGAGCTCGATTCTTTTTTAAGATTGATTTACGCTGAGGATATGATCAATTAAAAGTACATGAAGAGGACATTCCTAAAACTGCTTTCAGAACAAGGTACGGTCATTATGAATTTACAGTCATGCCATTTGGTTTAACAAATGCCCCAGCTGCGTTTATGGACATGATGAACATGATATATAAACCATACCTGGATAAATTCATAATTGTCTTTATAGATGATATTCTAATTTACTCTAAGAGTAAAGAGGATCATGAAGAGCATTTGCATACACTTTTGACATTATTGAGAAAAGAAAGGCTTTATGCTAAATTCTCAAAATGCGAATTTTGGTTGCAAGAAGTGCAATTCCTTGGACATCTGGTTAATCATGAAGGAATTCATGTGGATCTCACAAAGATCGAGGCGATTACCAAATGGAAAGTCCCTGAATTTCCAACGGAAGTAAGGAGTTTTCTTGGACGGGCAAGATATTATAGACGTTTTATTCAAGATTTCTCTAGAATAGCCATTCCATTAACCAAACTGACCTACAAATCAGTGAAGTTTGAATGGGGACCAAAACAGGAGGAAGCCTTTAGGATTTTAAAGCAAAGGTTAAACAACGCACCGATACTCGCGTTACCAGAACGAACTGAAGACTTTATAGTCTATTGTGACGCATCTAAGTTAGGATACGGATGTGTGTTAATGCAACGTCAAAAGGTTATAGCTTATGCCTCTAGACAGCTTAAGAAACATGAAGGGAATTATACAACCCATGATCTAGAATTAGAAGTCATAATTTTTGCCTTTAAGATATGGAGACACTATCTTTATGGTAGTAAGTTTGTCATATTCATATATCATAAGAGTTCGAGATATGTTTTTGGGCAAAAGGAATTAAATATGAGACAAAGACGATGGATGGAAATTGTTAGTGATATCCAGTATCATTCAGGAAAAGCTAATGTAGTAGCTGATGCTTTAAGTCGAAAGTATCATGAAAAGCCGAAACTAGTTCGCTCTCTGAGATTAAATTTGCAGATAGATCTAAATGAGCAAATTAGAGGAGTACATGAAACAGCAATCAAGGACGATGCTGAAGGTTTAAAAGGAATGATTAAGGAATTAGAACAAGGAGTAGATGGAATTTGTAGATTTCATAAGTAGAGGATTTAGATACCTATTCAAGGAAACCTACGAAACCAAATTCTAGAAGAAGCCCATAAGTCTAAATATACAATACATCCCGGTAGTGATAATGTGACAACTCGAGTTTCCAAGATTTCCATCTTCGCATTTAGTGCACGTTAATTTTTTTTTATGTTGTTTGTTACTCGACTTGTTTGTTTCACAATGCTTACATTTGTAAAACGTTAAATAGTATTGCGATTGATATTTGATATTTGGGGTGCATATTATATTTGAGTATATGATGATAGTGTAATTTGTGCTAATTGGGATTGTATAGTTTATTATGGAAGTTTGGCCTAACACCCCTGCTGATATGAAAACACCACCCCCCTTGTGAAATCACCTACTCATGAAAACACCTTGTGTGTTTTCGTCCACTGGTGACCAACGAAAACAGCAAATGGGCTTTAGGCCCAGTGGCGAATTATATATATATATATATTTTTTATCACAATCTTCACGGAGAAGTTTCTCACTTGGCAAACCTTATCACATTGTTTCTCTCTCTACCCTTGAAACCCAACAAACAGAGTTCCTCATTTGAAGCCAAAACCTCTGTTTAATCTACGGTTAGTGATTTACATGTTAAGTTGATATCTTATATTAACTGCTACTGTGAGATATTATGATCTTATGATCTGATTTTGACTGATGATTAAATGTTTAGATCGTTGTTTTCTGTTAATGGTAATTGTTAATCTTCGAGATAAAGTGATCTTAGATAGTCTGTTGATAAATGCATAAACTAGATCTCCTGTTAAATGTTAAAAAAAACTATGATGTTGTTGGATGTTAATCCTGATTATTTAGATGAGTAAGTATCTAATTGAATGTTTTAGCTTCTGTTGGATCGATTGTTCCTACAAATGGTTGAATCTGTTATGTGATGATTAGAGTTGCTGGGTTTTATGTTACTGTAAGTGTTGTTGAAGATGATGAAGTACCAACGAAAACACCCCCACAACTTTAAACTGGACGAAATCACTTATGTGATTTCGGCCCAAGTGTGTTTGGCCCAAGGATGATTTCGACCCAGAAGGGTTTTCGGCAAAAAGTATTTTCGGCCCATGTGAGTGTTTTCGGCCCAATGAGGGATTTCGGCTCAATAGGGATTTCGTCCCATATATGTGATTTCGGCACTTATGTGTTTTCGCCAACTTAGGTGTTTTCGGCAACATGATACTGTTAATAATTAATGTCATTAAATATGTTATTCAATTAAACTAATCACTGGAATAACTCAGTTAGTTTATTTAACTCTGTTAATCATGTAAGTTGATAACTTCATTGTTTGAGTAACTCTGTTAGTTGACAAATTTCTGTTAAGTTGTTAACTGGGTTAACTAACTTACTCTGTTTATTTATTATTCCAATTAAGTGGATTAATTCTGTTATTCCATGAACTCTGTTAACTTTATTCACTCAGTTAACTTGCTAGTGCTGTTAGATGCCAACTTTGTTAAATGTATGATTGGTTAGTGTATTAGAATAAATTGTAAAAGATTTTGATGTGGTACATGAACTGTATGGATGCAATTAACTGCTTGTGTTGCATGGTATGAACTGTCAAACACCCTCTATGATATTACTATGACACTAGTTCCATGTGAAACATTTCGAACGTGAACTGATTGAGTATACGTGCACTATAGGACTTGACTGATTAATTGTGAGCACTTAACTTAGCATACCGAACAAAACAAGGTGAGTTCACACTTCTACCAAGGCATGGGATTCCCGGGGTTGGGAATGGGTTGATTGATTATTTATACTTAAGAGTTATCGGAATTACATACCATAGGCCTCGGGAGAGGAAGGTCAATGGTAGATACTACTAGACTAGTGATACATATACTTCTCTTCGCACACATGCCGGGATCGGCCGCGATACTAGAACAATCTTCGCAAACATGCCTGGAATGGCCGCGAACTATACTTTAATCTTCGCAAACATGCCTGGAGGGCCGCGATACAAATATACCTAGTCTAGAAAACATGGGAAACCCCCACTAAACTTCGCAAACATGCCTAGAGGGCCGCGATACCATTACGTACGATACATGATTTCTAAACGAGTATACGATATACGATACGAACATTATAACTAAATAACCTACTGTGAACTCGCTCAACTAGTTTTTGACTCTCTGTTACATGCCTTGCAGGACCTTAGGTACTTTTGGAGCTTGCACGGGAGGCGCGGTCGTTGTGGGCACGGATTGTGGATGTTTTGATGAAAACTTTATGACTTTTTAAACTAAACACTTGTGTTGGATGTTCATAACTATGCTTCCGCTACCTATGCTATGATTTTGATTTAACACCAATTGTATTGTGATGGATTACATTTACTTTTACTTATATGTTCAATATGATTGGTGGCTTGATCCTGGTCAGTCACGCCTCCAAGCGGTGGTACTCCGCGTGTGGATTTTGGGGGTGTGACAGATAAGATGTATCAAGACTTAAGAAAGAATTTCTGGTGGATAGGAATGAAAAAGGATATGCAAACTATGTTGCTAAATGTCTAACCTGTTCACAGGTTAAAGCTGAACATCAGAAACCTTCAGGGTTATTGCAGCAATAAGAAATGCCAATTTGGAATTGGAAATTGATAACAATGGACTTTGTTACTAAATTACCCAAGACACGAAAATGTAATGACACAATCTGGGTGATTGTTGACAGATTAACCAAATCTGCTCATTTCTTACCTATGAAGGAAACTTTCAGTATGGAACACTTAGCCAATTTATATGTAAATGAAATAGTTTCATTACATGGAATTCCTTTATCCATTGTGTCTGATAGAGATAGCCGTTTTACATCTCATTTTTGGACAGGTTTCCAAAAAGCAATGGGAACCAGGTTAAATCTAAGCACAGCTTATCATCCTCAAACGGACGGACAAAGCGAAAGGACAATTTAGACGATGGAAGACATGTTTAGAGCTTGTGTAATTGACTTTGGAGGAAATTGGGACGATCACTTGCCATTAATAGAATTTTCCTACAACAACAGCTATCATACCAGTATCAATGTTGCACCTTTTGAAGCACTTTATGGACGAAAGTGCCGAACTCCAGTCTGTTGGGCAAAGATTGGAGAAAAGCAACTATTTGGACCAGAGATAGTGCAAGAAACAATTGAAAAAATCGTTCAAGTCAAGGAGAGACTAAAAGCAGCACAGGATCATCAAAAGTGTTATGAAGATAACAGACGAAAGCCATTTGAGTTTCAAGTTGGAGATAAGGTATTGTTAAAAGTTTCTTCATGGAAAGCAGTGGTCAGATTCGTTAAGAGAGGAAAGCTAAGCCCAAGGTATGTTGGACCTTTTGAGATTATCAAAAGAATAGGACCAGAAGCTTATCAGCTACAACGGCCAGAGGAAATGGCAGGAATACATGATGTATTTCATGTATGTAATCTCAAAAAATGCTTAGCAGTTGAATCATTAGTGATACCTCTTTAGGACATAAGGTAAATGAGAAACTTAAGTTTGTAGAGAAACCACTTCAGATTGAAGATAGAAAGATCAAGAATCTCAAACACAAGAAATTAGTTTTGGTCAAAGTGAAATGGGATTCTAAGAGAGGACCAGAATATACATGGGAACTCGAGTCAGAAAAGCTACAAAAATATCCACACCTGTTCCAGTAGATCTCGAGGACGAGATCTAATACAAAGTGGGGAGGATATAACAACACTCAAAACACCCCTAAAATGCCCTAAAATACACCCCGTATACGAGAACCGAACCCCTTTAATTTTATCAAAAAACAAATAAAATAAGAATTATAGGGCGCTCGCGGGCCGCGACCAGATTGGCCGTGTGCTTCGCGGGGCGCGAGATCCCCGGGTGTGCCGGAACCAAATTGCACCACGTGTCCTTGGGCGTGTCGAACCTACTGTGGTGACTAACTAGACCTAGCCCTAGCGGGGAGCGAGCGAGTCCCATTCCAGCCTATAAAAGGAGCCTCCCTGCTTCATTATTCGTCGTTCAATTCTTTTCTCTTTCAAAGTCCCTATAAAAGCTAAACGATGCTCGATATTATACCCCTAAAACATGAAGTTCTGCCTTGTTGTAAGTATTTTAACCCCCGATCACTAATTCGTTACCCTACCCGATTGATCTAGAGCTCCGTAACGCATGTCGAGGCTCTGCCTGACTAAGTTCATTGGAGTTCTGTCTCGTGTTGTATGGCTAATGTGATTTGGGTTATCTTACTAACACGTGTGCATTGTTTATTTTTAGTAGACTACAACCAGGAAAAGCAACAGGAAGCTATAGAAACACCTAAGTATACAACGTGAGTCATTCTCTTTTTCTACCAAATTGTTTTTACAAAACCACAAATGTTTTAAGTTATACTTACAATGATTGAGTCTATGTATTCTACAATTGATGCCGGTATGTGGGGTTTTGTATACACTACTAGTAATCTGTTACTATTGGACAACGAGTTAGCCAATGAGTAACATGACCACAGTCATGGAACTACCAACATGACAAATACTGAATGAGTATATTTGTAGATATAAACATTGTAATCGCTCTCAGTACTGTAAAGGTATAAAAGCTTGGTTTGATTAAACTGGGATGCACTCCCCAGTATTTCTTGCTGATAAAACCTTTTTAAAACGCGTTTCAGGTAACTTAATGTGAAGCTAATAGAAGCCAGCCGTGGAGCACTGAAGGCTTAAAGAAGTGGCTATAAAATTTACCTAAGTAAAAGTTTATGTTTTCAATTATTAGGGTTTATCACTATAAATGTATTGTGAATGAAACTTGGGTTTTATCCCATTTAATTATTATAAAAGTTTGGTGTTTTGAAACTCTGAAACTATTTCTTAACTACGGTCCTGATGTCTCATTTCCGCTGCCAAATTAATAAACACCGATACCACCAGCTCTGTGTTCTCGCGGCGCCCGCTCCTAGGTAGGGGTCGAGGGCTGCGACATGGTTGTTTGTCAAAACTACCAAGGTGATGTCCCACGAGGTGAATCGACAATCACTGATGAACAAAAACTCCAAAACATACAGAATATCAAGTGAACCATGAGATACACGGAAACCTTCGCCATGAATTGGTCGAGCATTTGTGGGATATACAACCCGATGATCTTGTATTAGACTAGTATTATATGTTGGTTGTAGTCCTTTAATTTTAATATGATATTTTATAAATATTAGTTTACAAATTTAGAAATTATAAACATAAAATAAAAAAAATTGAAAATTCGTTGAAGCCCTGCTCACCTGGACCACAACAGGGTCAGGTGGCTTCAATAGGGGCTTTCTCCAGTGCCTAGTCAGCGTCAGGTTGAGCAATATTATAAGATGAATCCGGGTGCTCACCTGAATCACAACGCGTAGTCTTACTGAAATTTGTAATTCATGCGTCAACTTATTTTATTCTAGCTTAACAGGAAAACTTTAGACACTCTGATGTGCTTTATTTCCCTAACTACTAGATTTTCTTAAAGTTCCCCAATTTTATCCTTTTCTTGTAATTTTAACTTCTAGGTTATCTTAAAGTTTTGATTTTTTACAAAACCCAGATCAATCAGAAGTTAAACTCATCCAAAGGCAGAATTGTTTAAAATTTAGAGTAAATTGCCACAATCGTCCCTGAGGTTTAGGTATGTTTGCCTGTTTCATCCAAAATGACCTTTTTGTGCCAAATAGCTCTTCACCTTTGGCATTTTTTGCCATTTTGATCTAACTTAAAGTTCCCCAATTTGATCCTTTTCTTATAACTTTAACTTCTTGGTTATCTTAAAGTTTTGATTTTTTACAAAACCCAAATCAATCAGAAGTTAAACTCATCCAAAGACAAAATTGTTTAAAATTTAGAGTAAATTGCCACAATCGTCCCTGAGATTTAGGTCTGTTTGCCAGTTTCATCCAAAATGATTTTTTTTGCCAAATAGCCCTTCACCTTTGGCATTTTTTTGCCATTTTGATCCAAATCACTAACTTAGTTTACTTTTTCTGTTAAGTCGAAGGATATTTGGATGAACTGGCAAATATAAAACCTCGAGGACGATTTTGGCAATTTACTTAAATTCTTTTTAATTTCTTTTATTTAATTAATTTTGTCACATATATATATATAACATAATATACATGCGGTTCTTATAAAAAATTAATACTTTTGTCACATAATTTTTATAAATTTTTATCCAATAACTAACTTAGTTATTTTTTTCTATTAAGGTGAATGATCTTTTAAATTTTATAAAGTAAGACAAAAATTAATTTCCAATTTTAATATATACATCAATTTTATAAAAGTAAAATCTACTTCAACCTCTAAATTTATAAAACTAAAATGTTAGTGACCTTATAAAAAATGTCAACTAAACTGTTAGGATCTGAGTTTGGATTGATTGTGTTTTATGTTTGAATTAAGATGAACAATGAACAAGTAATGCAGGGGAATATAAATGGAATTAAACTTTGCACACAATCAAACAGGAGAATTGCTTTTAACATACATTTTCACATAGAACCGAAAGATTGAATTTATTTCAACTACGATTACAATGCATGCATGTAACAAACTCCACCTCAGCCTGAGCTCACAGTGTTTGTTCGTACAGCAAGAAAAGTGGTGAAAAGCTCATAGAACAGTACAGGGTACTGTTTTATTTATAGGCACGCCCAAACCACTGTGGCATCTTTGCTGACGTCATCATGAAACTGACATCTAACCTCCTAACAAACTCTAACAACCAATCTAATACAAACACTGCTATGCTAACTACTGATTACAATTCATTACATAAGAAAACTAAACTACTGCTTTATCCTTCCACTGTTGTGACTCCAGCAGTACTTGATAACTTCAGCAGTGCTTGACCCATAGCAGTAGATTGATCAACAGTGCTTTAGTCTTCATCAGTATTTAACTTGGACAACAGTTGTAATCAGCAGATGTTGTAAAGGATCAGTGGATGAAGGTCATCAGAAGTTGAAACCACTTTCAAGGGGAGAGACTTGTATACATTCACTGCTTATTCTGGATCCACTGCTCTGATCCAGTTTTAGCTTTAATTATCTGTTCCTTTGATAGGGTTTAATCCCAACAATCTCCCCCTGGAACAGATAATTCCAAAACCCTTCATTATTGTAGATCTTTATTGCCTCATCAACAGTTCCCTTATTTGCCCTTTGAGTTGTAACTCAAAGTCTAAGGCATCTGTATCATCTTCATCCCTGCACAGTCGAAGATCAAGGAGATCCTGTAAATCTTCAACACTCAGGCCTAGTGCTTGTTCCCTTGATATTTTCTTCACTTCTCTACTAGACTTGATCACAGTCAGTACATGGGTCTATTTGTCAGTTTTCCATTTTAGTACTTTTGAGTCTGGTGGGTTTCTTGGGAGATTTTTATTTGAAGAGGAGTTGGGAGATGGTGGCCTGGTGATGACTGACTGAGCAGTGCTTTGAGCTAGATCAAGTTCAGGAATATCAGCCATCATTTGTTTGTAAACCATTTTTATAACTTCATTTCCAGCAGCTATTTCCTCTGTTGTTTCTGCATCCATCTGTTTTTGCCTTCTTATTTGATAAAGAATGGCACCAGGTGGAGCAGTGGCTTTCCTGACTTGCAACTTTGGTGGTCTTTTTGAAACCTCTGCTTCAGGATAGTCGGGTTTTTGTGGAACCTTTGGATCTTTCTTCCTTAGTTCCTCCAACCTTTTGTAAGTGGCCCTGACTTTGTCTTCTTTCCACCTCAACACTTGGTTTCTAGACCCATAATCAGCAGTGATTAGTTCCTCTTTCATTCTCTTCAGCTCCAGTACCTTATCAGGTACATTCTTTTTGTATTTTCCCCAATCAGGAGGAGTATGTTTAACCTTATTTTTTATCATGTCTTGAATCCTGGCTGCTTCACTTTCAAGCTCAGGAATGGTCCATTCTTTATACATGTATTTTTCTCCCTTGTATTTCTTATAAGCCATGATGTTTTCAATGTAGTCTTTTCTCAAGGATTCATCTGCTCTTTCTGAATTTGTTGACATACATTCTTTGCAAACTGCTCCAAAGATCTGACTTGTGTGAGCAGAAATTGATAATGCCTTTGAATTTCTTTGTCAGATTTTCCTTGTGAGTTTCTTTTAGAAATATCCTCTGCTTGTTTAGCCTTAATTTTCAAGTATTCTTCAATGTTGTTAGGCCTAGGATATCCTTCAACTGATGGCAAGCTTCTTTTAGGAGGGTCATCCTCAAAGTAGAAGTATTTGATCTCTTCTCTGACTGCTATAAGTTCTAGAGGATATTGGACACCTGCAGAAGTGATGTAAGTGATTGGCTTTTGAACTTGAGCTGAAGAGAGAGGAACAGGGTTTGGTATAATAACAAGTGATAAAGGTTGTGAAGATGTTGGTGGTGGTGGGGAATCATCATCTTTCAGAATTAACCTTCTCCTTTTTGGTTGAGGAGAGGCTGATGATGTTTTGGATGGTTCAGTGGTGGTGATTTGAGTGGTAGATATTGTAGTGGAAGTGATTAAAGTGGGAGGTTGCTGACTAACAGTTGTTGAAACAATAGGTGTTTCAACCACTGTTGCCATTACAACTGATGATGTGTCATCAGCTATCTTCTGCTTTTTGGCAGGAGGTGATGATGGTGAGATTGTTTTTGGTGGTGATGGTATTTGTGGTAGTGGTGGTGAGGCAGTTATTGTGGTGTGTGTTGAAGTGGCAGTTGTTTGGGTAACAGCTGTTGAAACCCTTGAAATACCAACAGTTGTTGATACAACAGGTGTTACAACAGCTGTTTGGGTGGAAGATTGATGTTTGGAGCTTTTGGAAGGTGGTTTGGAAGCATGCTTTGTGGGTCTGAATGGTGTGGATTTGGGTTGCCTCACTTGTTTAATGGGCTTCTTCTTTTTATCCTTAGGATTTTCTTCATCCATTGGCTCAGAAGGACCCTGTGCTTCAGCTCCATAAAAGCTCTTTTCTCCTGTTCCCACCTTGCTTTATCCTTTGCTTTCCTATCCCTTTTTACCTCTGCTATTGCATCAGCAATGGCATTAGTGGTAACATCAATCTTTTTGGACCCATCTGGCAAAGGGATGTCTTTGAGCATACTATCTTTTTTGTGGCTCAATGTACAGACCATCTTCATATCCCTTCTTCTTCCACTGCTTGATTTTCTCCCCATTTTTGGCATTATCTGGTGGTGGGTTATCCATAAAGATAACGGTGGGAGGAGCAGTGCCACTGGTGTTTAGTATGTGGGCCTTTATAGCCTTGATATCAGCTTGGGTATCTTTAAACCTTGACTCCATGAGATTTCTGATCTTTTGGACTTGAATCTCATGTTGCTGATCAGCTAATTCTATTTGATGTTGGAGCAGTGGTTGAAACAAACTCCACAGCTCATTTGAAGTAGCAACAGATGGTGGAGCAGCTATTGGAGTTGTTGCAGCAGTGGGTGGTACCTTTTGAACTTTCAACAACTGTTGCAGCATGTCTTTGATTTCTGCAACAGATGTATCCAGTTTGTCAACTCTATCCGTCAATTCTCGGTACATTAAACCATCACCCAACTCAGGGAGTGTACTCCATAAATCATCCACTGATGCCCCTTTGTCTTAGAACTGGGGACTTCTTCCTTCAAAAAGAGAAACACTTTTTAGTAAACCAGTAAAAACCGAATACACAAATGTTCCCATAGAAGAAATTGCCTTCAAGGAAGTCTTATGGATGAAACCACTGTCCAAGTGCAAACCAGTGGGTTCAGCACTTGTAGTGGCTGCTTCACTTGAACTACCACCAAGAGTTACTTATAACTCAAGGGTGTAACCTCCTCAGGTCTTGTTGGTGGGTTAGCAATGATTGATACATCAGACCCAGTCACTTGTGGAGGTATGTTCTCATTGACAGGTGAGTGAGAAGGACTGGTTTGTGCCTGGTTCAAATCAAGAGCATCCAACAATATTTTTGTTTGTGGGGGAATTGTGGAGGTGAGTGTTGGTGTAGAAAGCGAATTTGCCCTGGGAAGTGGGTTGTGGATGATGGAAGCAAGTGATTCCAGAGCATCATATTGTGGTGTCCCTATGCTTATAACCTGTTCTTTTTTAGAAGAAGCATGGGTTGAGATCTTTCTACCATCTGCTGTGAGGAAGTAGCAGTAGTGGTTGCTTGTGACTTTTGTGTTGTCACTGGCAGTTGCTCTGGGATCTCATCTTCCAGAGTTGCCTTTTTTGCAGGTTTAGGGGGTTTTTGAGTTTTCTTTTGTCTTGGCTTTTTGGTGATTTTAGGTGTGGGTTTCACAGCAGTTGTTTTGCTGCTGTGATCACCTAGAGCAGTGGGCTCAGCAGCAGATACCTGAGGAGCAGTGGTAGCTGCTAAATTCTGCCCAGGGACCTCTGCTTTTGTTTTGCAAGGTGTTGATAGTCTTGTAAAAGTTTCAGCCGTTAAGCTGTTTATTTGAAAAGAGTCACCTTGTTTTATTACATGAGTATCATCCTTACCAAATTTCTTTTGAAAGTAATAACTTAGAAATCTTGGAAACAGTAAGAATGGCTTTTTATCAACATTTTTAACCAAATCATTAAAGATTTCCTGGGAGTAGTTAAAATTTTCATTTTGTAGAATAGCATATCCCAGGTATTGAATCTTTAATGGTATCTCATTAAAATCAGTTGTTTTGTTTGAAACACACATCAAAAGGGTATGGAACAAAAATCTTGTTGCAGGTGGAAAACTACCTTTTTGTAAGGTATCCTTTTTCATTGAATCTGCATACCCCCTTTCAAGGAAATCAATTTTAAACTCGTTTTTGGGAAAAGAATTTGTACCTTGCTGATCATCGAGTTCAAAGACTTCTGAAATGGATTGTGGTGTGATTTTGACTGTTTTACCCATTAGAGAGGAATTAATGGCTATGACGTCTTCACCTTGTTTTTCAATAGTAACATTTTTTCCAAAATTCTCTATGGGTTTTCAGGTAAATCGGAGCATCTGCTGTCCACAAAGTTTTGTACTTTGACGACGACATAATGTCAATGATGGAATCGTAGATATCGATGGTACCGGGTTTTGTGAGGAGACCCAGATAGTTGTGAGGTGATTTGTATGGAATTTCAATGGGTGTGGTAGCCATTTGAGTGGCCTTTTTAGAAGATGAAGACTTTGATTTTGTCATTTTGACGAAGAAGATTGATGAATGATTTGGGAGAAATGGATGATAACTGCTTTGAGAAAGGAATTTTTGTGAATTTGATTCGACAGTAAAACCCTGTTTGGGGGTTTTGAAGAGGGTTTTATAGAGGAAAAAGAGAATGCTGACGTGGCACCGGTTACAAAAGATCTAACCGCTATGTATTGTCCACGTGCCAACCCCTGATGAATTGAAGGACAAGTGGTTTATGAAAACCACTGATGGAACAAGAACAGTGGTTGCAACGGTAATAATGAAAGCAGTGGGTGATTTTTACTATCAGTGGATAGGATATCAATGGATAAAAACACTGATTTTGAACAACAGTGTTTATCAAGGAAATGAGAAAACAGGGGTTGACTTTCAGCAGTGGACAAATTTTTAAGCAGAATAGATGTTTGAACAAGACAGTGGTTATGGCAGACTTTTAAGGATTTAATGAAAGATTCATTTTTAGCTATTTTTAAGGATGGATTTTTGATTTTCTGAAAACATTTTAATGCTTTTATTCATAGAAAAACAAGATTTTGCTTGTTATTCCATGTTTAGCATGCCAATCCTAGAGATCAAGCTTTCAAAGGTGGATGTCTCTAATGCTTTGGTTAGCACATCTGCCAGCTGATCCTTAGTTGGTACATGGTGCAGAGAAATCAAACATTTTTCATAGCAATCCCTCACAAAGTGATGTCTGATATCAATGTGCTTGGTGGTTGAATGGGAAACTGGATTTTTGATGATATTTTCTGCTGCCTGACTGTCCAACATGAGAGGTGTCTTTAGGGCAGTGATACCAAAATCCAGCAATTGATTTTGAAGCCAAAGCAGTTGGGCTGTACAGCTTGCAGCAGCTATATATTCTGCCTCAGCAGTGGATGTGGAAACAGCTGCTTGCTTTTTGCTTTGCCAAGACACTAAGCAATTGCCTAGGAATTGGCACCCTCCTGAAGTGGACTTCCTTGTCTTGTCACATCCAGCAAAATCACTATCTGAGAAACCTGAAAGCTCAATTTTACCATCAGCTGGATACCATATACCAAGTGTGGGAGCACCTTTTAGGTATCTGAATATCCTTTTTACAGCAATAAGGTTTGACTTTCTAGGGGCTGACTGGGATCTTGCACACACACATGTTGCAAACATGATGTCAGGCCTAGATGCAGTTAGGTACAATAAAGACCCAATCATGCTTCTATATAAAGTTTGATCAACCAAATCATCCTTTTCATCAGACATGACTATTTTATTGGTTTCAATGGGTGTACTGCATGGCTTACAATCATCCATCTCAAATTTCTTTAAAAGTTCTTTGGCATATTTGCCTTGATGGATGAAAGTGCCATTTTGCAGTTGCCTTACTTGGAGACCAAGAAAGCACTGGAGTTCACCTATTGCACTCATTTCAAACTCAGTTGTCATGAGTTGCCTAAACTCTTCACACATTTTGTTACATGTGCTTCCAAAGATGATGTCATCCACATAAATCTGGACAATCATTAAATCCTTTCCTCTCCATTTTAAAAACAATGTTTTATCTATTTTCCTCCTGTGAAACCAATGGATAGTACGAAAGTGGAAAGAGTTTCATACCAGGCTCTTGGTGCTTGTTTCAGGCCATACAAAGCTTTATTTAGCTTGTAGACATGATTTGGATTAAATGGGTCCTCAAAACCTGGAGGTTGACAAACATAAACCTCTTCTTGAATCTTACCATAGAGGAATGCACATTTGATATCCATTTGATACACCTTGATGTTGTGGTTGACAGCAAAGGCCAGAAATAGTCTGATAGCTTCAAGTCTTGCTACAGGGGCAAATGTTTCATCATAGTCAATGCCCTCTTCCTGTCTGAACTCTTGAACCACAAGCCTGGCTTTATTCTTGACAACAGTTCCCCTTTCATCAGTTTTGTTTTTGAATACCCACTTTGTGCCAATAGGACTTACACCCTCTGGCAGTGGTACAAGTTTCCATACTTGTTGTCTTTTGAACTGTTGGAGCTCCTCTTGCATGGCTTCTACCCAGCTGTTGTCTTTCAGTGCCTCTTGGTACTTGACTGGCTAATGGAGAGATAGGAAACCAGCAAAAAGAAAAATGTTTTGGGATTGATTTCTTGTGAGCACCCCTTCATTGATGTTGCCAATGATTTGGTCAGGTGGATGAGATTTCAAGAAGATAAGATCTCCTTGGTATGGAACAATGGAATTTAATGGTGTAGGCTGCAGATGTGAATCATCTGAGCTAACCACTGCTGGTGACTTTGATGATCTAGCAGTGGCTTCAAATGGAGGTGGAGGAATAGGTGGAACTGGTGTGAAAACATGCTGACTTTTATCCACTGATGGAGGACTGTCAACAATGTTTGATGATGTGGAAGCAAGGGTTAACGGGCTACTTTGGTCAACAAATGTTGAGGTAGCAGTGGTTGAGCTTTGACAGCTGTTTTGAACATCTGCTGCTCTTCCCATTGAGACAGACTTTTGTTGAGGAATGATGACTTCATACCCATAGTCTGATGATGAATCCTTTGTTAGACCTGCATTGTTCAGGATTTGCTGGGATTTTCATTGATGAAAGTTCATTGAACTTTACATTCAAAGTCTCTTCCACTGTTTTGGTCCTTGTGTTAAACACCTTGTAGGCCTTAGCAGTGGTTGAGTATCCCAGATGATAACCACAATCAATTTTGGCTGCAAATTTAGAGATAGAATCTTTTAATTTAAGATGAAGCATGGGCAGCCAAAAACTTTGAAATATGAAATCAATGGCTTTATTTTATACAGCAGTTCATAGGCAGTCTTTTGATGCCTGGGATTGATTAAAAGTCTGTTTTGGACATAGCAAGCAGTGTTTACTGCCTCTGCCCAAAAAGTTAATGGCAAACCTGAATCTGCAAGCATGGTCCTGGCAGCCTCAATCAAAGTTCTCTTCTTTCTCTCAACAACCCCATTTTGTTCTGGTGTCCTTGGAATGCTGTATTGTCTCACAATTCCTTTTGACACACAGAAATCATCTAACTCCTTGTTCCTGAACTCTGTGCCATTATCATTTCTGAAGATTTTTACTGGAAGGTCAAACTGCTTTTCAACCTGTTTCACAAAGTCTTGCAGAATGCCTGCAGTCTCATCTTTTGAGTGTAAAAAGTAAGTCCATGTAAACCTAGAAAAGTCATCAACAATAATCAGACAATATCTTTTCTTCCTAAGACTCATGACTTTAACTGGGCCAAACAGATCCATATGAAGCATTTGCAAATATTTGGTTATTTTGGACTCTTCAATTGATTTGTATGAGCTTTTATGTTGTTTTCCTTTTAAGCAGGAAACACAATGCTCAGAACAAGTGAACAGTTTTTGAGGTAAACCTCTTACTAACCCCTGTTTTGAAATGGCATTGATTGTCTTGAGATTTGTGTGCCCCAATCTCCTGTGCCATAATTATGTCTCTTTGTTAGAGGCAGCTGAGAACAGACAGGCATCAGTCCTGGGGTTCTCTTTTGACATATCCACCACATAAACATTGCCACTTCTTTGAGCAACAAGTTAGGTTTTTCCATTTTTGATTATTGCTTCAATCTTTTCAACCATTTCTGGTCCAACAATCCTACAACACTCTTTTGTAAAGAATGAGCCATAGCCCTTATCACTCATTTGAGAGACACTTAAGAGGTTGAATTTTAGATTGTCTATTAGATTGACATTTTCAAACTTAACTTTACCAGACTGAACAGTACCAGACCCCAGAACCTTTCCTTTACTATTATTGCCAAAGGATATGTCACCCCCTCCATGAGTTTTGAAATCTTTGAGAAAGGCTCTACATCCTGTCATGTGCCTAGAGCCTCCACTATCTACATACCAAAGACTATCTAAGCATGCAGAAGCTCCCTACACATGTAATAAAGGATTAGTTCATTAGGGTATCCAAAGCCAATATGGCTTTGGATGGGGTCTCAACAGTGTCTAGGTTAAGTTCAGATGGATGGGCAGTGGTTAGGTCAGGGGTTTGAACATTTTTGGGAATGTTTTTCTCTAACCACTGTTGGGGGTCTTGACCAATCACCTGCTGATAACCAAAAGGATACCTGTTCACTCTTGTTTTAGAAGGCTTTTTGTAAACCTCATAAACATGTGGGATCCTTTGGTATGGTGGTTGTCCCTTACCTCTTCTGTATTGATTGGCAGGGGGTGCATCAGTTACCTGAACATCTCTTTTGACAGATATTTAGTTCAGCTGTTTTGTAACAGCTGTTTGAACTGGCACAAACAGTGGTTGGTTCTTGGTGAACTTGACAGATGATGTTGATGAACTTAAGGATGTTTTTGCAGTGTACTCATTCTTTTTTACATCAAAGTTTTTGAGATACACACATTCTTGAGTTTTGTGGTTTGTCTTACCACAGATGGTGCAGCTCTCAGCAGGTTCAATAACACTTGTTTTGTTGATATCATATGCTTTTAGATGAAAACAGTCTTTTGTTAGATGATTCTTCTTTTCACAGAAATCACAAAACAGATTTTTGATCTTTTCTCTTTTCTTCCTCTTTTCAGACTCCTTAGCAACAGAGTTTTGAACTACTGTTGGGATGTCTTTGAGAGGAATGACCTTTGCTTTTGGAGTTTTTACACCATCAGTGGTTGTGAAGTCCATTGGTTTAAAATTTTCAAGAATGTCACACTCATCAGACCATGTGGGTTTAAATTGGTATTTCTCAATTTCCTCAAAAGTTGAGGACCCCACAGATCTTTCTAGAGTGATCTTGTTACCAAGTTTGTCAGTTATCTTAACTTCTTCGCCATTCTTGTTTGTTGGAATGATTTCAACTGAACCAACTTGATTTACAGCATTGTTTTCAACTTGATCATTTTTTCTAAAGCCAATGCCAAATTTCACATTGCTTTCAAGCTGCTTCTCAAGTATTATCTCAAAACCTTTGCATGATTCCACCCACTTTTCACAAGTGATCTGGGTGGACTCTAACTCCTTTTTGCAAACATGATATTTTTCTATCATATTTTGGAGTTGATTTTTGGTAATGCTCTGCTCTTCCTTTAAACTGCTGATTTCTTTATCTTTTTCAGCCAACTTGATTTTAAGTTCTTTTAAAGACTTCTCAAATTTGACTTCATCAGTTAAGACTTTATACTTAAGGTTTTCATTCACCTCTTTAATGTTAGCAAATGCAATAATGCATTTGTCTGAACACAGACTTTCAAGGACCTGAGGTGATACCTTGGCAGCAGCCATCATGGCACAATCACATTGATGATCTCTTTCTTCATCAGCTCTCTCTTCTTTCTCACCTTCTCTCTTCTCTTCCTTTTCTTCTTTGTCTTCTTTGGACCAGGGGTTAAACAGTGGTTCAATCAGGGTTTCTAAATTTTCTCCCAGCAGTAGTTCACCAGCAACTGCAGTAACCACTGCTTCAGCCACTTCATCCACTGTTTCAGCACTTAGATGTTCTCCTTCAGCTTCTACCCCTTCTGGTATTGACTCTAATGCCATCAGACAGAATTCGTCATTAAAAGTATCATTAGAAGCATAGAGTGCAAAATTTTCATCACCAAGCTCATCAGGTATGCTGCTCCAGTCAAAAAAATCCTTGGGTGAAAAAGCTTTGCTAATCTGGTTGAACCACTGCTGGAGCAGCTTGTTGAGGTGCAACAGGTTGCACTTGTGCCTGAGGGACAGGGACTTGAACATACTGAATTTGTGGAACAGTGGTTTGAACATAATGCACAGGCACAGGGGTTGCAGCATAGTGAGCAGTGTTAACATGGGCTGCAGGGGTATATTGGGTATAGTGCACAGTGCTTTGATGTTGTGGTCTAGGGTTTGAGCTGGGATGAGTAATAATTGGACCAGTGGTTTGACTTCTGCATTCCCTAGCAAAATGACCTAGCCTATTGCACTTATAGCACTTATTTTTGACTTATCCAACCCCACTTTTAAATTCCCATGTAATCCTGGGAATTTTCTCCCTGTTCTTTTATAGAATTTGCTTGTTCTTACACTAAGCAGTGCCAATTGATGCAAAATGTCCATTTCTTCTAAGTCAGTGGGATCAAAGTGTTGTAAATCATTGAGTTCAAAAGACAGATTATCAGAGATTTGGCTTTCTCCATTTGCTGTGAAAGCAAAGTTGGATGAGTGAGGATCAGAGTTGAAGCTTGCACCAGCAGTTATGTCAATAAAATGATCATAACTCTGATCCTTACTGCTGCCAGTCTCTTCCTGACCTAGAAGAGCTGTGTTTCCAAATGAATAATCATCTGCAACTTTGCCAGACTCTTGCAACCTCTTTTTCTGGTTTAACTCCCTTTCATAGGTCAGGAGTCTACCATGAAGTTGGGGCAGTGTCAAAACTTTGAACTCAACAGAGTTTCTAGTAACAAAGGCAATTGTATCCCATTTTTCAGGTAGTGATCTAAGAAACCTGCTATTTTGTGCAGAATTAGGAAATACAACCTTAACAAGTCTTAGCTCACTAATGAGACAACTGAATCGCTCAAACTGTTGAGTCAATGATTCACCCTTGATGTGACAAAAGGTTTCATACTGCTGATTCAGAATTTCCCTATTATTTTCAAGTACTTCTTCCGTTCCCCCGAATTGTTCCTTAAGGGCATCCCATAACTCTTTGGCACTGTTACAATGCAACAGCCCATCATAGATTTCGTTGGGTAATGCAGATGCAATGATGCTAAATGCTTTGGCATCCAATTCGAACTTTTGAAAATTAGTTTCAGTATAGTTTTCAGGTTTTTTAGGTTCGAATTTCTTTGAATCCTCAGCACTTGGCACCATAGGAACATGTGGCCCAAAAACAACAGATCTCCAACATCCGGTATTTTGTTGAGCAAGGATGTGACCCATCCTTCTCTCCCAGATGTTGTATTCATTACGTTTTAGCATGGGTGGTTTGAAAAGTGAGCCGATGTTATTCTTATCATCTTGTGATTATGACGTCATCCTGGTTGTTTCACAGGTACTGATTAATCAACTTTGATGGTGATTAAACCTTACTCTGTTTTTCAACAAAATGAACAACTATCAGTATCAACGATTTTGAGCTGGACTATTTATGTCAAAATGATTGTTAAATCAAATTTGACTGTCCGGGCTCTGATACCAATTGTTAGGATCTGAGTTTGGATTGATTGTGCTTTATGTTTGAATTAAGATGAACAATGAACAAGTAATGCAGCGGAATATAAATGGAATAAAACTTTGCACACAATCAAACAGGAGAATTGCTTTTAACACACATTTTCACATAGAACCGAAAGATTGAATTTATTTCAACTACGATTACAATGCATGCATGTAACAAACTCCCCCTCAGCCTGAGCTCACAGTTTTTGTTCGTACAGGAAGAAAAGTGGTGAAGAGCTTATAGAACAGTACAGGGTACTGTTCTATTTAAAGTCACGCCCAAACCACTGTGGCATCTTTGCTGACGTCACCATGAAAGTGACATCTAACCTCCTAACAAACTCTAACAACTGATCTAATACAAACACTGTTATGCTAACTACTGATTACAATTCACTACATAAGAAAACTAAACTACTGCTTTATGCTTCCACTGTTATGACTCCAGCAGTACTTGATAACTTCAGCAGTGCTTGACCCATAGCAGTAGATTCATCAACAGGGCTTTAGTCTTCATCAGCATTTAACTTGGACAACAGTTGTAATCAGCAGATGTTGTAAAGGATCAGTGGATGAAGGTCATCAGAAGTTGAAACCACTTTCAAGGGGAGAGACTTGTATACATTCACTGTTTATTCTGGATCCATTGCTCTGATCCAGTTTTGGCTTTAATTATCTGTTCCTTTGATAGGGTTTAATCCCAACATAAACAAATCTTGTCATATGTACCAAGTTTGTAATTCATCTTCTACTCTTTTAACAAAAAAAATGGGTTAGTGGTTTAGATGATAATTTATAAAAAAAAATGTGACAAAACTATTATTTTTTTTTATAAAAATTGCATGTATATTGTGTTTTATATATATGTGAGAAAATTAATTAAATAAAAAAAATTAAAAAGAGTTTGAGTAAATTGCCAAAATCGTCTCTGTAGTTTTATATTTGCCAGTTTCATCTAAATATCATTCAACTTAACATAAAAAGTAAACTATGTTAGTGGTTTGGATGGAAATGACAAAAAAATGCCAAAGGTGAAGGGTTGTTTGGCAAAAAAAAAGTTATTTTGAAAGAAACTGACCAATAAGCCTAAACCTCAAGACGATTTTGGCAATTTTTTTTTATAAAAAGTAAACTATGTTAGTGGTTTGGATGAAAATGACAAAAAAATGCCAAAGGTGAAGAGTTGTTTGGCAAAAAAAAAGTTATTTTGAAAGAAACTGACCAACAAGCCTAAACCTCAAGACGATTTTGACAATTTTTTTTTTAAATTTATGATACCAACGAACAATAAAAACCAAACGATTTCTCCAACTGAAAATACCATGCCCAATTCCAAATACCATAAACCTAAACATCCCATTCCCAAACAACCAATAAACATTCAACTCCCCCAAAATTAAACAAACTACAACACAATAGCAAACCCGGTTTTCTGCATCCCGCCACTTTGCGGCCTCTTTTGAATCAATACCAGGTTTGTTACACAATCGACTAATTAAAGTAATCAGTGCATAGCTTCCAATCCCTTTATAATTCGAAAGTGTAATGTATCGATTGCATAATCAGTTGATGATTCAGATGAGCTTTTGGATGTAGTACAAGTGAGATTCATACATTGCACTAGGCTACTATTGGCTCGTTCAGTAGAGTGAGTTGGGAATGTGTTCCGTTTAAGCAATCGGCGACCGGGGTGTGGTGCAACATAGCTAAAGTTTTCATTAAAACCAAGGTGAATGGCGAACCCCTCAGAAATTGTTTCAAAGGGATTTTAGGTAGCGGAGAATATATTAAATTTTGGTTGGATCCCTGGCTTGTTCCAGAACCGCTGAGAGATAAGTTTCCCAATCTCTTCAGATTGGAGTCTAATACAAGGTGTTATGTCAACGAGAGGTTGGTTAGTCAAGGGGATAATTCGGCTACTGTGTGGAGTTGGAAGGACGAGCTGCGGGGTTCGAAGGTTTCGGATTTCCAAGCATTGCAGTCTCTTCTGATCGACGTAAGGTTAGGAGCTGTTTCGGACCGGTGGTCTTGGATAGGCGGAGAGGCAGGAGAATTCTCTGTCAAGGCTGTTAAAAAATTACTCTCGGCTGGGTCGGATTTTAGCAACAGGTATGTTTTAAACTGGTGTAATTGGATTCCTTCGAAATGTAATATTTTCGCTTGGAGATCGGAGTTGAATAGAATCCCGACGGGGGCGGCTTTGAGAGATAGAAATATTCCTGTCGAGAATATTTCGTGTCCTCTATGTAATTTTGGAGATGAAACGGTCGATCACCTTTTCACGTCGTGTTACGTCGCGGCCATGGTGTGGCAGTTTGTGTGCTCATGGTGTAAGGTCCCCAACTTTGTGTTTTTTTCGATGCATGATATTTTTGAACAACACTTGTTGGCTTCCTCGGATATCAAGAAGGAGGCTTTGCACGGCATTCTTATTATCGGGTGTTGGTGTATTTGGAAGGCCAGGAACGAGCTTAGGTTCGAGAATAAAGCGGTGAAGTTGGCAAATATTTTCAACGAGGTTAAGGCTCTTAGTTTTTTGTGGTTTTCTAATAGATCGAAGTATAAAGAGGTAGATTGGAATAGTTGGTGTAAATTTGACTTGATGTAGTTTTCTTTTCTTGTTGTTGTTGTCTGCTGGTCTGTTTTGGCCGGTTGTTCTAATAGAAGTATACCTTTAAAAAAAAAATGTTATACAAGTAACTAGCAATGTTAAAAAGTTACCTTTTTAAAACGAGGTTTATTCAAACGAGATTTTTATAAATGCGAATCGAGTATATTACATATATTTAACATAGACTTTTTAAACAAGATCTTGTAATATCTATGGTCATAGTGTCAAACACTAACATAAGAGCATTTTTATTAAAAACAAGGATTGTAATGTTCCTAGTTATATGCGTAACATTGCTTGTTACATACTTTGTTATGTATGTAATTATGACTGTTACATATGTAGGCATAAATGTTAAATGTTTGAACATCACCAGTACCATATTTATTGATAAGTTTTTGAATCAGAATATGTTATACGAAGCTTGGGTAAGTTTTTTTTTATGGTTTCCTATATCAAATATAATTGGAATGAAATATCTTTGTACAAAACCATGTGACTAGATCAATCTATAAAAAAAAAGCAGTGGATAAATGTATAAAATATTATATGATAACTAAGTTGTCTTAAATGAAAGTATAATAACTACATAAAATATGCTTTTAAGCTGACAATATCTTCTTTTGGTGAAATAACGAATCGTTGCAACTTTCTAATCCTTCAAATGCTTAAGTCTGACCTCTTTTCTAATGCTTGTCTCTACTTGTGGATTAAAAAGAAAACAAGGGAAAAAGCATAAGCAGGAGCTATAGCAGCATCGTGGAGATTAAAAGAAAGCATACGTTTACTTATTCGAGTGATATTGATGGAACTCTGTACTTAATTCATATACCGCCGGTATCGTTTGTGATCCCTGGAATACTTGGGTAGCTGTCGGAACACTAGCAAACCCTGAGCTGAGCCGCCGCCACTTGAGCCATAACCAGCAATGCTACTGCTTCGCCACTCCAAACACAGCAACCACCAGATCCGTGTTTGATTAATCTTGATTGGTTATGGATTTTAATAATGTTTATCCAGGTGGTTAGGGTTACATAATTATAGGGATTATGTTATTACTTAATTAGGTGTCATGGTATAGTTAGGACTTAGGATTGATTTTATTACTTGCTGATCAAGTATATATAGATGATTTAGGGTCATTGTAATGTGTGGTCTTTGTTAGAGTTCGTAATTAGTGATTAGTTACATAAATCTTCGCGTTTGTGTTGTTTGCTCTATCTGATTGTTCCAACAATCCGAACGAGATCTAGAAAGTCTTGGACATGCGCCAACACGAAAGATGTTACTGGTGGTCATGGCAAAACCCTTTGGTAGCGTTTGGTATGCAGGAATGAGAGGTGGAATGGAATGAACCATTGTGAGGGAATGAAGAAAGGAGTGTTTGGTTGATCGATTGAATGGAATCGTCCATTCCAATATGCATTCCATTCCCTCAAAATCATTCCATCCGTCTCCTCTTTTTTTTTCCATTTCATTCCCTCTTCACACTTCATTAACAACACCACAACCCACCACCGTTGCTACCACACACACCACCACCACCACCACCACCATCACCCACCTCCGCCGCCACCCGCCACCGCCACCGCCGCTGCCACCACCTACCGCCGCCACCCACCTCCGTCCTTGCCACCGCCTTCGCCACCACCCACCGTCGCCACTGCCACCTCCGATCTTCGCCATCACCCACCTTCGATCAACGCCGCCACCATTGCCACTGCCACCTCTGATCACCGCTGCCACCGCTATCAACTGCCACCACCCACCGCCACCACCGCTACCACCTCCGACCACCGTCGCCGCTGCTACCACCTCCGACTACCCCTACCACCACCATCTCCACCGCCGCCACCTACCTCCACCGTCATCCACCACCACCGCCAACCGCCGCCGCTGCTACAACTGACACCTAGCACCACGCAGTGGCGGATGTAGATTATACCAGGGGGCAACGCCCGCTACGGCTTGGCGCGGAAAAATTTGGAAAAATTAGTGTAAATTTCGGAAAATTTTACCGTTTTTTCAATTTCGTTACGGCTTATTTATAAAACGTTACGGCTACGATCCGTTTCTAGATCCGCCACTGGCACCACGCCCATCATCGCCCATCACTGACCACCGCCATCTGATTTTATTCCTTCGTCTTTTTTCGCACACCAAACAACAAAAAGTAATTGTTCATTTCATTCACACATGGTAACCAAAAAAGATATGGAATGGTAATGATCAATTCCATTACCTCACCCATTCCATTACATCGTCCATTCTATTCCCCCGTCCATTCCATTACCTCATAACAAACAAAATAAGCTTTTCATCCTCAGTTTAGCGGGTCACTACTGTGTTGTGGAGCAATAAGAAATCAATGTAAAATAAAATGTCTAAGAAAGATAAAGGTTCTAATTTTAGGTTGGTAAATCCGACACATGTGGTGTACATACTAACCTTATCCTTACCAAGTCAAATGAAAACGTGGCATAACGTGGACAAGTCGAAGACTTGAGACAGAATAATTTGTTTCTTTCAACAAAAACGGATTGAATTATCAGCCAGCTAGCCTCGGCTTGAGATCTTGCAGCTCAAGTGTGGAATCGACGGATCCCTTATTATCCAAATTCCAAAGTATCCGTTCATCTTGGAATCACGTTTTACAGGTCGCTTTCTAAAATTCCATATATAACTGTAGAGTTTCCTAAGTTTTATGCATCTGAATCTTGGTGTGAGTTTTAAAGTTTTGGTTTAATTAGTTCCGAACGCCAACAAAACCTTATTATTATACATTAATAAACCAACTTTTCAATAATTTATACTCTTAAGACTTTAAAAATATATTTTGTGGGTAAAGATCAAATAGGAAGATTAATTTTGCTAGGAAGGATAGGAAGCAATAAGGGGATGACATGTGGCAACAATTAAAATAAAGAAAAAGGGTATTTTAGTCAATCCAACCCTTTCTTCTTCATTTTCAAAACCCAGTAACTTCAAAACCCACCATTTTCAAAACCCACCATCTTCAACCATTTCTTCACTTTCTATCTCAATAATCACTACATTATAGTGCGATTTTCATCACCAATCAATGATTCAAACACCCGATCAACGTGTTCTTCAGCTTTTTTGAAGAAAACCCAGTTTAAATTCATACAAAATCTCATTTTTTCCGGTGATTTTGAAGATAATTACTCGATTCGTTCGATTCGAGAGCTGATAAGTGTTTCAATCATTCAAAATTCGTCAATTGTTGAAGAAATCACTTCGATCCAGGTAACAAATTCTTTAATTTCATTTTTACGAATGGGTTTTTGATTTAGTCATTGCGTTTTACGATCTTGGCGGGGGTCCGGGGGCGGCAGCCCCCGGTAGCGGGGTCCCAGGGGCGGCAGCCCCTGGCGGGGTCCAAGGGGCAGAGCCCCTGGCTGGGGTTGAGCTGCCAGAAACGCATCAGAAAAAATAATTTTCCAGAAATTGGCTCATTTCGAAGACAGTAATTCGTAGACAATTTAGACAGTTCACAGACAATTCACAGACAGTTCTCAGACAGTTTTATGTGTCCATTGCGTTTTAGAAATAAGAGAGTTTTATGTGTTTTCTAGCTATGGCGTTTTAGAAAAAACACATTTTTAAGTGTTTTTAGTTATTGCGTTTTAGGTAAAACACATTTTTGAAGTGTTTTTAGTCATTGCGTTTTAGGTAGAACATATTTTTAGGTGTTTTCAGTCCATTGCGTTTTAGAATGAGTAATTTTTAAGTGTTTTCTGGCCATTACGTTTTACAAATAAGACATTTCTTTGTGTTTTTTGTGCATTGCGGTTTAGGTAAAACACATTTTTATGTGTTTTTGGTGCATTGCGTTTTAGGTAAAACACATTTTTATGGGTTTTTAGTCCATTGCGTTTTATAAAGTACATTTTCTTTTGAGTTTTTAGGCTATTGCGTTTTAGAAATAAAACATTTCTTTGTGTTTTCTGGCCATTGCGTTTTACAAATAAGTCATTTCTATGTGTTTTTGGTGCATTGCGTTTTAGAAAAATGTCATTTTTAAGGTTTTTTTTTCATTGCGTTTTACAATACTGGGGGTTTTTCTATTGCGTTTTACGCAACTGGGTTTTAAATTTTTTTTTTCAAAATATAGCAATAGTATACTCGTTTTAAAGATAAAAAAACGCTCGTTTTTTTGGTGCAATTTTTATAAAAAAAAATAATGTCGTATGAAAGAGTTATTAACGTTTAAAAAATGGGGGGGAATTGGAGGAGAGAGAAACTATTGGCTTACTTGACTAGAATGCCCCTGAAAAAAGTCACGCGCCTCTTTTCTTACTTTCAATTTCCCTGATTTAATCTTAGCCCTTGATTAACTTAATGGATGGTCAAGATCACTTCCTAGCCTTCCTAGCCAAATTAACTTCCTATTGTATCTCCACCCTATATTTTGTATCTAAAATATGATTTAGTTAACATAATAATGCCTATTTCAATTAGGTCATCCAAAATGGTATTTTCCATCATATTAACATAATAATGTCTATTTCAAAAAAAAATATTAATGGTTAATGTATCTTAATGTTCTTTCAATCATTAATTTTCATTTTTTTCTTCTTATTTGGCATTATACTAGAAATGTTCATCCCTTTCAGGCCCTTATAACCCAAGAGAGACGGTGTTGAGGGCATTGTCAAGCCCCTTAACGCCTCTATAATACTCATTACTCATGGTTTTAAAGAATAAGTTTTACGGTTGATTTTATAATATCAATTCAGATTAAATTCAATATTCTAATTCATTTACATGGTACACATAGTATTGGTTTTCACAAAACGTTTGTTAAGAATTAAGATATACATTAGGGTGTTAGGAGTGGTTAAACACTTGAGAGTGGCAAATTAAAAAATCAATCAATGAGAGTGTGCCACGTCAATCAGTGAAAAGTGTTTAAATTTTGGTGAAAAGTGTTGGCAATGGTTTAGACATTTGATGAAGTGGTAAACTTTTTTTTTAAAAAGGAAAGGGGTGTGATTGGTTGAGAGATGGAATGGACCCCACCCACACACCTCTCTCTCTCTCTCTCTCTCTCCTTCCTCCCCTCACCGCGTCGGCTTCCCCTCCCCGATCCAAGCGTTTGTCGGCAACGGCAAATTGTAGGCGGCGGTGTTTGCCGCTCGGCAAAACCGTTTGCCGACCTTTGCCGACTACCGCTCCGAACACCCTTAGGTAATCAACTATATTGTTAAAGAGGATGGTTGTTACTGTGTGAAGTCGTGAACACAAACGTCAATTATTTCCTTTCACTTTTATTATTAATATATTTTAATAATAAATATTTTTTAATACCTTTACTATTTTAAAATAATAATAATTATTATTTTCTTTGCTTTCTAAGTTGAATAAGTTTGGTGTCAACCAATACTGGTATCGAAAATACCGATACGGTCCTGTTCATTATCGGTATATGAAGGTAAAAATCGGCACCAGCCTGATACAGAAAACACCAAAAGTTGGTACCGGATTGAGTTTGAAAATCTTTTAGTTCGGGAAATTCGGTACTGCTACACGATACCATTTGCTCATCCCTGATCACGAGTGTCATACAAACAACAACGGTGGGTAGGGATGAGCTTGGTGGCAATCGATACCGAAAATACCGGTATATGAAAGTAAAAATAGGTAGCGAACCGGTACCAGGGACGCCAAAAGTCGGTACCGAATTGGTACTTAGGATCCTTTGGTTCGGGAAATTCGGTACCGGTACCCAGTATTATTTGCTCATCTCTGACCACGGGTTTCATACGAACAACATCATTAACATACAACTTTTTTTATTAATTTTCTTTCGATTATTTTTTACTGTTTTTTACCTTTTCTTTTTATTTTTGTTAGTGGTTTCGTGTGCAACGCGCTCGTAGTGATTTCAAAACACATGTAAACACAGACTAAATAACAAAAGAAGTTCGCCGCAACGCGACTAGGGTGATAAACCTAGTTAGACTAAAACTCCATATAACTCTTTGTTACCTCTTATAACCCTATGTTTATTGAATCGAATAACAAATTTTTAAATCAATCAATCGAACTTTTTGACTTTTTTTTTATTTGTTTTACTTTTTTTTTAAAGTAAACTTTATTAGAAAAACCAACCCACAAAACAGGGCGACACTGCAAACACATCACATAATTAAAAAATTACACCACTCGGTCTAAGATACGGACCTTGTTTTCAGTCTACTACTAATCCACAAGAACCCAACCGATCTAATATCGTTAAAAATGTCTTCCACCCGCACTTGACTATTAGAGAACTTAGCTTTATTCCTGGCACGCCATATGCTCCAACAACTAATCATGACAATCCCGTGGAAAGTCTCTTTCGACAACCCTCTCAACCCGATATGATCGTGAAGGTCTAAGAGATCCCTGACCAAATGAACAGAGAAAGGCACAACTTTACACCATCTAGCAATTTGTGACCACACCCTACTCGCCACAATACATGAAGTAAAAAGATGGTTACTCGTTTCATCGAATGTGCCGCATAACGTACAAGACCCATCTTCAACATCAATATTCCGTCTCTAAGCGCCATACACGTAGGTAATTTTCCCATTTCAGCTCTCTAAGCATGAACTTTGCATTTTATAGGAATCCATTTACACCATTTCATCACGTAATTGCCACTATGATCCGTCCCTCTATTTAGGATTCTTCTAACATCCCCCACTGAGTACTCTTCCGTGCGGATCCATGACCATTTATCGTTCTGATCTTCAAGCCTAACCGCATCTAGCTCCCTGTTGATAAAGAACAGTGTTTTAATAAATTCTTAGTTCAAGTCATGGTGTTTTACAACCTACATTTCAAGAAGATGTTCTTAGTGTAGTGTTTTATACAAAAAAGAAGATGTTTCTTAGTATAGTGTTTTATAAATGTGTTAACACATGGTGATATAAACCTGCATTTCCAGAATATGTTTTTAGTATGGTGATTTGTTACTAAATCTATGACCTGAATCATAATACAATCTTTTCAAGATGTTAAAGCACAACGACTTGAATCGTAATATAGTCCTTCTAGATATTAAAAAACCATGACTTGAATCGAATAGAGTCCTTCCAGATGTAAAACACCATAACTTGAATAGTAATACAGTCATTCCAGATGTTAAAACAAAATGACTTGAATCACAATACAATGTTTGTAGATGTTTAAAAACAACACGACTTAAAACACTTCCGTTAACACATGGTGTTTTGCACCTGCATTATCATAGTGTCAGCTCGTTGTTTTTTACCCATGATCTCTAATTGTTCTTTCTTTTTTTGACGTCTTCATGAAAAAAAATCAAAACACCCAAGCACAATCAAACAAGAAACGGTTAGGAGATGAGGAAACCATCGAAGAAAGAAGTCGTGGATGTTGTTAGAAAAAGGTTTAGAGGTTTTTTTTTGGCAATATGGCCCGAGGCGATAGTCAGCAATGGATTAGGGGTGGAGGAGGAGAGAATCCCTGACTTTGTGCGTGATGAGCGCGAGGTATAGGATGAAAGCGATAGAGTTTCTTTATTTAAGTCGATGGAAAAGACAATATTACCCCTAATTAAGTCGAATCAAACCACAAAAAAATAAAACAATTTACAATTTTGCCAATGTTGATATCAGCCATTAAAATCTAGATCTAGTTGTCTAAAATAGTTCTTATCATTCTTAGATAGGACCCCATTCATAATGGTTCAGACATATTACTGGTCCAGCACTTAATGGTTCAGACATTTACCTTTTACTCATTCAGCACTTAATTATTCAGAAGTTGCAAAACAGCCCCTTACACTTATCTTTTTTACACCAATCTTTTTCCTGTATTTTCATTCCAATGCTATTCCAAAAATACTTTACACCCATCTTTTTTCCAGTATTTTCATTTTGATTTGAAAAATGAAATGTTATTATCTCTTCTTAATATGCTTATACAAAATCAGTTTTTTATTTTGCTTCAGTGACTTGCATTGAGCATCACGATTATTTTTATTTTTAAACCGTTTTAAATTGAGTAATTGGATAAAACAATGTAATTTATTAATTTTGGAGATATTTATGTTGTATAAATATGCATACTGTTTTAAAAAAGATATATTTGTTTTTAATTTTATAACAATTTGTATAACTTTTATAAGTAATTTGAAATTGTATAAAAACAATTTGTTACAAGTAATTTGGATTTGCACAGAAAAACAATTTGATTATGATGAAGAGTAGTGATGATATAAAAATGCAAGGATGTTTATATGATTGGTTGAAAATGAGCACTTTCTAAGGGCCTGTTTGATTGACAAGAATCCATAGGATTTCAAGGGAATTGGAATTTGAATTCCATTCCTTTGTGTGTTTGGTTGGACAAATTAGTTTAAGGGAATTGGATTTCAATTCCAACAAAATCCCTTATTTAATGGAATTCAGATTCCTTCTAAATTTCAAAGGAAAGTTTAAAAAACCACGGGAATGTTTCCAAAGTTACGGAAATAACCCCTTTCCTCTTTCATTTTTATCTAAAAACCAAAAAATAATAAAAAAATCAAAAAAATTCTAAAAAATCCAAAGAAATCAAAAAATAATAAAAATTCTAAAAAATAAAAAAATAATAAAAAATCCAAAAAATTCTAAAAAATAAAAAAACTCTAAAAAATCAAAAAAATAATAAAAAATCTAAAAAATAATAAAAATCCAAAAAATAAAAAAATCCAAAAAATTCTAAAAAATCCAAAAAATTATAAAAAAAACAAAAAAAAATTCTAAAAAATCAAAAAAATTCTAAAAAATCCAAAAGATTCTAAAAAATCAAAAAAATTCTAAAAAATCAAAAAAATTCTAAAAAAATCAAAAAAATTCTTAAAAATCCAAAATATTCTAAAAAATAATAAAAAAATAAAAAAATCTAAAAAATTCTAAAAAATCCAAAAAATTCTAAAAAATCATAAAAAAATAAAAAATCCAAAAAATTATAAAAAAAAACAAAAAGATTCTAAAAAATCCACAAAATAAAAAAAATCCAAAAAATTATAAAAAATAAAAAAAATTATAAAAAATCAAAAAATTAATAAAAAATCTAAAAAACCCAAAAAAAAATCTAAAAAACAAAAAATAAATAAAAAATAAAAAAATCTAAAAAATCAAAAAAATTCAAAAAAATAACTTCTTGAATTTTTTCGATTTTTTAGAATTTTTTGGATTTTTTTATTATTTTTTTATTTTTTAGAATTTTTTGGATTTTTTATTATTCTTTAGATTTTTTTTGAATTTTTAGGATTTTTAATATTTTTTAGAATTTTTTTTTTTAGAATTTTTTTTGACTTTTAGAAATTTTTGAACTTTTTATTATTTTTTAGAATTTTTTTGAATTTTTTGAATTTTTAGGATTTTTTATTATTTTTTATTATTTTTTCGATTTTTTTAAAAAAAAATTTGTTTTTTTAGAATTCTTTGAACTTTTTATTATTTTTTTGATTTTTTAGAATTTTTAGAATTTTTTGGATTTTTTTTTTATTTTTTTGATTTTTTAGAAATTTTTTTGATTTTTTAAAATTTTTTGAACTTTTTATTATTTTTTAGATTTTTTATTATTTTTTAATTTTTTTTTATACTTTTGAATTTTTTGGATTTTTTTGAATTTTTTTGAATTTTTATAATTTTTTATGATTTTTAGAATTTTTTTGAATTTTTATAATTTTTTGGATTTTTTAGAATTTTTATCTAAGATAGTTGTTTTTTAAACGTTTGCCAATTGTTTATAACTACGGGGTAATTTTGTCTTTTTAGGTATTTTTAAATTCTAATTCCATTAATACATTTATCAACCAAACACATCTATGGATTTCAAAGGAATCCATCAAATTCCAATTCAAATTCCAATTCCAATTCCAATTCCAATTCCAATAGGGATTCCAATTCCTACACATTCCGCGAACCAAACGCCCCGTAAGGATTCATGGAAATTCAATGTGTTGTGCTCATCTGTGGTGTTTTTAGGCTTTTGCATCGAAGATGCTCTAATGGCAGGACTGAAAAAATCACAACATCTAGCACTGCCATTCAAAGAAATAGAAACGGCAACCGAAAATTTCCGAACATGTATTGGAAAAGGTGGATATGGTCATGTGTACAAAGGAGAACTCTTGATAGGCGGAAAACTCACCGCGGTTGCTGTAAAAAGGTTAAATGATCATCTCGGACAAGGGTTAAAGGAATTTTTAACAGAAATTCAGCTGCTCACTGGTCAAGAGCATCCGAACCTCGTTTCTCTTCTAGGTTATTGTGACGAGGGGGCAGAGAAAATTATTGTCTATGAATATGCAGAGCGTGGAAGTTTGAATCGGTATATAAGGCCTAGTGATACCGCCTATTGTCTTACGTGGCTGGAAAGACTCAAAATATGTGTAGGGGCTGCTTGTGGATTAGATCACCTGCATAGTCACGTCGGAAAGCATCAAAGCATAATCCACAGGGATATAAAAAGCGCCAATATTTTGTTGGATGACAAGTGGGTTGCAAAAATTTCCGACCTTGGATTGTCCAAGTTAAGTTTAGCGGGTTTAGATAGAAGTGTAGTTATTTCTCATGCTTGTGGCACACCTGGATATGTTGAACCAGAATACATTATAAGCGGCATCGTGACAAAAAAATCAGATGTTTATTCTTTTGGTATGGTACTATTTGAAGTTCTTTGTGGAAGGTTGTGTACGGTTAAAGAGGATGATGGCTTATATTTATCAGCCCCAATGGTTAAAGAATACTACAAAGGAAGGAAACTGGACGAGATTGTTCATCCTATATTAAGGAAACAAATAAGCACAGATTGCATGTACAAATTTTCACGAATCGCATATAGATGCTTGCAAGATGATCGAGAACGCCGGCCTTCTATGCATGTTGTTAAGAAAGAGCTTGAAGAAACGTTGAAAATCGAGGTACGTTGTTTATAGAGATTATAGATGACTCTTTAATCCAAACAACTAATGTACAGAAAAAAAATGTTGTGTAAAAATTGTGTGTGTGTTTTTGTTAATATTAGCAGGTTATTTCAAACAAATAATAAATGTAAACCAAAAGATAAAAGCTAGACCTACAAATAATAATTGGACCATTTTTAAGTTAACAAGTTTATAATAGTTACTCTTTTTGATCCGTTGTCTAATTTGAATACACCTTAGTGGTCCTTTTTGTCGAATTTGAGATGACACATATGAACCCATATTGAACCCATATATAGATAGTTTTGCTCAAATCAACTCATTGTTCAAAAGAATGAGTCATGGCTGCCAGTACGGGGTAGTTATTATTTTCTAAAATTACCATTCTCCAATTTTTCAAAAAAAAAATAAATAAATAAATAAATAAACTCGATCAAGATAAAGCGGACTAGAGAAAGATATGTATTTGTTTTGCATTCTTTATTTTGTACATGATATGAAAAAGTTGCTTTGGTTTTTAGTTGTCCCGATCAAGTTCTTTCTCCTTTGAGGCAGAGTCAACAGACACACAACTTGTAATCCAGCCTATTGTTGTCCCTGCTCTTCAAACGAGTGAGTCTGAGAAAAGTAACTCCATTGCGGCATCACCAACTGACACTCAGCATATTGGTGTCCCTGCTCTTCAATTTAAGGAGTTGAGGAAGATTACTGCTAACTTTGGTGTTAAGTCAATAATTGGGGAAGGTACTTTTGGAACTGTGTACGTTGGTCACTTAAGCAGTGGTCAGGCTGCAGCTATTAAAAGGTTAAAGCAAAATGGACAAACAGACAAAGAATTTTTAGCTCAGGTTTGAGTTATGGTTGCTAATATCTGTATTCCTAGTAGCGTCAACTTAAATTGATGTTAGAGCATTCACATTGGAGCCTCTATATGTGGACATTCTATATAATATAGAGGAAAAAAATAGAAGATACAACAAAAAGAACCACTACACTGGAACCTCTGTAGTTGAGAAAAATTTAAAGAGACTAAACTACACCTCCATATTTAGAGCATTAACATTGGAACCTCCATCTTCATCTATATAAAAACACATCTTTCTCTAGATTTTATTAATTTTTCAAAAACATCTCATATCCAACTCTTTATCTCTATCTATTTCTTACTCACAAACACTTATTTTATAATTTTTTCTCTTTCCTACACACTAACAGTAATAATATAGAGGGTTGGATATGAACCTCTAGATATAGAGGTGCACTTTACTTTCTTTATATTTTTCTCTATTATAGAGATTCCATTGTGGTGGTGTTTTTGTTGTTTCCTCTATTTTTTTCTTTATACTATATAGAATAGAGGCTCCAATGTGAATGCTCTTAGAGGGTTATATTCAACTCTCTATAATTTTTATGAGTGTGTAGGAAAGAGAAAATAATCATAAAATAAGTTAATATGAGTAAGATAGAGGTATAGATAGAAGGTTGGAATGTGAGAAGGTTTTTAGAAATTAACAAAATTTAGAGAAAAATATACGTTTTAATTTAAATATATAGATGGAGATGGAGTTTCCAATGTGAATGCTCTTACTAGTTGTATTAAATCATTTACATTGGTGCCTCTAAATTCTACATTCTATATATTTAGAGAGGAAAAAATAGAGAAAATTAAAGTGACCATCTATATTTAGAGGTTTACTATTCATTAATATATGTATTATTATGACTAAGAAAAAAATAAGCGCTTGTGAATGAGATGTTAAGAACATTTATATCGGAGTCTTTAACTCCATCTATATAATTAAACTAAAAACACATTTTTCTCTAAACTTTGTTTATTTAAAAAAAAAATCCTCACATCCGATTCTTCATCTCTATCTCTGTCTCTATGTTACCCTCGAACACTTATCTTACTGTTTTTTCATGGTTTCAGACTGATGAATAGTCACACTCTAAATATAGGGGTGACTATTGTTGCTATCAATTTTTTTTCCATATCACATAGATTCCAATGGAGGGGTTTAGTTGTTTTCTCTATTTTTTAATCTATATTTATAGAGAAAGCGGTTACAGAGGCTCTAGTATGAGTGCTTTTAAAAAATAAACAAAATTTAGAGAAAACATTATTTTTTAGTTATGTTAAATAGATGGAGATAGAGACTCGGTTGAGAATGTTATTCAACACGTGTGTTGGGGTTGTAGTGTTAAAATTTGTAAGGTTCGGTTCCAATGACCTGTACACTAGTAATGACAACACAAAAAAGAAAAATTCATGGTTAATGTTGATACAAAAATTCACATTGACACATAAAATCTCGAATTTTATAAAACATTTTATTTTAAAGACTGTAAGAGGAAAAAAAAACTTGGTCAACTCACCATCATCTTCCTTTGGTTGAGTGCCATGTATTTCCTCGATGATTGTTTTTTCAATTATGAAGCATGGCTAAGCGATCCAACTCACATTAGGCCTAGTGCCCAGGTGATCTGGCCGATAGTGGGCCAAGAAATTTTGAATGGTGATGTGGGCGGGGGCTTCCAAGGAATACAAATAACCCCTGGGTTTTTTTCACAAAAAATAAAACTCTATTGTACCGCAACTGGAAGCAACTTCGATGACTTGTACAATCGTGTTTCGATAACTTGTACATTATCACAAAAATTTGGCTTTGAATGAAATTTTGTACCAAAACGTAAATAAAAATAAAAATGTCCCAACGGTATATTAGGATACCTGTGAAAAAAAAAATTAAGTTATAATTAGAAAAAGGTAAGGTATATGAAAAATTCATTATAAATATTTAAAGATTAATTAAATATTAAAAAAAAAAAAAAAAAACTTTGAACCATCCCAGCTAGCCAACCATCCTGATTAATCTCAAACTAAAAAACGCACTTTTGACTGATTTGACAGCTTTACTATATTTGTCGACCAGGTAAAATAATTGATATATATATATATATATATATATATATATATATATATAATATCTGGTGTATCATTGCAGGTTTCTAAGGTATCGAGGCTTAAACATGATAATGTGATTCAAATGCTAGGATTTTGTATAGATGATGATCGGAGAATACTTGCTTACGAATACGCTCCAAAAGGATCTCTTCGGGATATTCTTCATGGCAAGTTTCCTAGCTTATTGTCTTTTTAATTTGTGTCCCTAGTGAGCTTGGTGCTTAGGGTGCACTAGCTCATTGTCTTTTAAATGCAAGTCCCTAGTGAGCTTAGTGCTTAGGGTGCACAGAATGGAGATCTACACAGGACGTGCAGTTAGTGGCGAACCCAAAAAAAATTTTATGCGGGTGTGGAATACTTTTAAAGATTTTAAGCCCTTAGCTATATAAAAAATCCAGTTCATAGCAGGATGGATTGGGTCGGGTCATATAAAACAAAAGAACATCAAACTAAAGTTTATATAATCATAAAAAACATGTCAAATGTCATTACAAATATATTTAAAATTGTGCCATACAGGTTTTCATTTTTTTAAATTTATCCAAAACATCATATAGAGATCGCGCCATAGCTTCCCTACTCATGGTTCTTAGCTTCCTATCAAATACAAAACAACAAAACTATTTAAAACAACACTAAACACTTAAAGTCTTAAACAATCATCAACCATGCTTCATAATTTTCAAGCTATATTTTAATTGTTGATTACTTATAACTAAACATTTAAACAATCAAAACTATTACTAAAGCAACAAAATCACCCTAAAAACCGAACTGAACCAATAAGTTACAATAGTAGGCCTAGTCCATATATTTTTATGTTTAAGCTTAAGTAGTTTATAAGTGTTCAATCCATGTTAGTAGAAATTATTAACTCAATTCTTGAATGTAATGTATTTATAATAAAAACATTAACATGTTTATTTGTAATTGAAATGATTTATTGCCTACAAGAAATAACAAAACTTAATATAAAAATTAAATAATGTTCAAAGTATTATAAAACAAATTGTCTTAATAAAAACTTAGAAGAAATATAAAAATAGATTAGAAAGTTAGGTTTATGTGAACAAATTTAATTAAAAAGGTTAAATATAATAACTTAAATGTAAACTTACAAGAAAAATTCTTAAATTTTAAATTATACTTTATATTCTTTTAACCTTACATAATTTTGTTTCAAAAACCGAAAACCTAACCGGTGTAAAAACTAAAAAAACCGATACCAAACAGTTTTTAAAAACCGAAACTGACATTTCGGTGTCGGTTTTGCCAAAAACCGAGCCAAACAGAACCGTGCACACCCCTAAAAACACCTATAAACAAAGTTGTACTTTTTATTTAGTTGAATAATATACTCAAAATTTGTTGTTTTAAAAGAAACGGTTATTGTTTTAGTTTTTGGTATGAATGAATGTTATTTTATATCTTTATTAAGATAATATGGTAAATTGTTGGTATTATATTATATGTTAAAAAAACGATAAGGAAAAATTTAGCGAACCCCACCCTCTCTTGTCCTCATAGAGAAATCTAGAAAAAACTAGAAAAAAACTATATGCTGTGGTGGACTAGGGTAAAGGGGTTTTGCCCTCCAAAACACACAAAAGCATGGGATGGTGGGTAAGGAAAAAGGAGCATGCTATTTTTTAAATTAAATCATTTATTTGTCAATGGGGTGGTCAAAGAGCCCCCACGCCTGTGGGTTTCTTGCCTTGGAGAGGGGCGACGCCCTCCCGGCGTTTATGGCGGGTGATGTGGAGGGGCTTGTCCTCCCCTCTCCATGCCTCCTAGTCCTACCGTAAAGCCTAAGTTGTCAAGCTCTATTGATTGTTTGTGAGAAAGAATGAAAGAGGCGAAAAGATCAACTCTCATTTCACATCCTATAGGAATAAGCATGCCACCCTTTATTGTTTTAAACTTGGGTGTACATGTCGTACTTTGGTGTAGAGGGAGTTTTAAAACTGTTTGTTCATTTCTTAAACTTCCTAAGGGTGGAGGGTATGGTCAAGCACCCAAGGGTGTTTAAGTGAAATCCTACTCAATAATATTATGTCATGTTAACTCCCCATTCCACTCTTCATTTTGCACTCAATAAGAGGGTATGGTCAATCACCCTAAGGTGTTTGAGTTATATATTTTTTATTTTCTAGAAATTATTCATAAATAAACAAAACATATATTTTTAATGTAAATAAAGGTACTTTTAATTAAAAAAACGCATTACATAAAAAAAACCTAATTTAAAATATAAAAATAAATTAAAAAAAAACCTAATTTAACTATTCGTCGTCGGAATCCGCTAAAAGGTGGGGTAAATCTTGTTCTCCAAGATGCTCCACAAGATCATAATTTAGTCTATAATGCGTATCTTCATCAATGAGCTCGTTATAAGCAGTGTCTTCGAAAACGGGCTCGACTGGATGATCCCGAATATGTACCGGTGCAATCGCGTTTCCGTCGTCTTTTAGAATCATATTATGCATAATAATGCACGCATATACGACCATCCTAATTTTTTTAACACTCGTAGCACGCATCGGGCGATGAAGTATATGTCATTTTGCCTTTAAAACACCAAAAGCCCGCTCCACGTCTTTTCTTGCCGCCTCGTGTTGTCTCTTGAACTTCTTTTCTTTCACAATGTGAGGATACGGAAATGATTTCACAAACACGGACCAAGTAGAGTAGATTCCATCGGTAAAATAGTATCCACGCTTGTACAAGTGGTTGTTCACGTAAAATGGGTATTTTGGTGCAGTTCCATTTCGCTCAGTAAGAAATAACGGAGATTGTTGGAGCACGTTGATGTCTTTTTGTGAACCTGCTGGACCACAAAAAGCATGCCAAATCCATAAATCCTGAGAGGCCACCGCCTCGAGCATAACTGTCGGGTGACTGCGATCCCCCCTCATATATTGACCCCGCAACTCCGTTGGACACATTCTCCAAACAAAATGTGTACAATCAAGACTACCCAACATCCCAGGAAGGTGATGTTTCTCCTCATGAGCTTGGTACAAGAGCGCAAAGTCGTGGCTAGGAGGTCTACGTAAAAACTCGGAAGCGTATAAATTACATACCGTTTCGCAAAAATATTCTAGACTTTCTCGGGAAGTCCTTGTGGACATATTTAAATACTCGTCGAACTCGTCTGGAGCGTTACCGGTTGCTAGTTGCTTAATCGCCGAAATAACTTTTTGAATCGATGTAAAACTCTTCCTACCACTAGCATCCGCGGCATCTTGAAACCACGAGTTATTCGCTTGCACGTCACTCAAAAATTTTAAAAACAACCTTTTGGACATACGAAACCTTTGACGAAAAACCTCTTCGTTGAATACGGGCTCCTCGACAAAATAATCTCTCATAAGGTTTCGTGACATTTCACTCGATCTCGATGGACAGATTTCCTTTTTCTAGAAGTGCCCGTGTCTTCCAGTTGAGCGGCTTCGTTAATAAGATTTTGGAAAAAAAAAATTAAACTACTATCGCTCGAGGAAGAATCATCGTCTTCACTAATATCAATTGGAAGGAATAGCGGTGGTATATCATCCATTGAAAAAATAGAAGTGAATTTTTTTTAAAAAATAGAGTTGGATGGAGAAGAGTTGTGTGTTAAATTGATGGAGAAAATATGGGTTTTATATAAAAAAAGCAAACAGTAAAAAAAAAAACGGACAAATAGGGGGAAACGGTCAAAAAATCAAATCAATCACTCTACCCATTTTCGGTAAACACTCACCGATTTCCCCACCCTCTCTCCAACTCATCGAACACCCTCAATCACTCGGTATAGTCACCGATCGGTGACTTATAGTCACCGCTCAACTCCCCGCTTATTATACCCTCCACCCTAACACACATCCTCAATAATTAAATTTAACCATTTAAATTTTATAAAATTTATGATATGTTTTAAAGTATTATTTTAAAAAATGTTGGTTTTTAATTAAAAAGAATATTTTTTTTTAAATACGGATATATTAAGTTCTCAAGTAAAGTTTTTAAATATATTTAAATTTTAAGTTAAGTTTTTAAATATAGGGTAAATTACTTTTTGAGTCTCTGTTTTTATGGGTTTTAACTAGTTGAGTCCAAAAGCAAAAAGTTTAACAACCTTAGTCCTCATAAACATTTTCTTTAACCATTTGGGTCCAAATTTCTAACACTGTTAGAATTTTTTGGTTAAGTATTATTAAATAACCAAAATACTCTTATAATTAAAAAAAAATCTCTATCTTCTCATTCCACCTGCAACTCCACCATCGTCAGCGATACAACAAAAACAACCATCCTACCACCGCCTCCACAGCCTGTAATTTACACTGTGTTCCCGAGTTAAGTTAAATGGAGAAAAGAAAGGATTCTCTCATTTTCTTTTCTTTTCTCTCCATTTATTTCCAAATTGGAAATATTAAGTTTAGGCAAAAAAAAACCTCTCATTTTCTATTTTTTTCTCTCCTTTAATGAAACTCTGGAACACAATTAAAAATGATTTCTTTCCAAATCTTTTCTTTTCTCTCATTTAATGAAACTCAGGAACACAGTCTAAAGCATTTTAACAAACACCTAGTGGACAACAATCTCTCATACAATTACGCCCATACCCAGCAACACCAGCACCAGCTTCCTCAACCTCATCCTTCTAGTAATTAGACACAACAGTAGGAACCCTTTTGATCCTTAGCATCATCTTCAACCACTTACTTCCAAAAACACCAATTTCGCACACACGTATATCCATAAAAACCACAAAACTAAATCACACACCTACCCTACAACCGAAACAAACCAAAACAACCCACCACCATAGATAAAATAGATCAGAAGGACAACCGCCTTTAGAAGGAAAAGCTCCACGTACGCCGTGCGTATGAGGGCTGCTTTTGATGGTTACAACACGCAACCCACGTTCCGATCGGACATATACAGATGACCGCGGTCCGCGGGGCTCCGAATATAGGCGTGATGTCTGCAACTTGTTGATCCTGGGTTTCATCCCTAACACGACGACAATTGTGTGAATTGAATTGGGAGATGAAAGCGTGTTGATTAGGGTTGAGGTTGATAAAGGGAATTGATGGGGTTAAACAGGAGTGTCACCGGTGAGGGGTTTGAATGGCTGAGTTTATCAGGTGTGGAGTTCTTGTCATCTTGTGGTGGTGGTGGTGGTGGTGGTGGTGGTGGTGAACTTGCAGAGAAGAAGAAAGGGTGAAAAGGGGAGAAGAGGTGGGGTGGGTAGGTGGGCCCACATGTATGCTTAAAATGTTTCAATTGTTATATTTTATTAGTAAGGGTATTTTTGTAATTTCACACCCACTTAACACTAAAAACTAACCCAGATCCACACTAGAGACTATTCGAGAACGAATGTGCAAACGTTGGGGTCTATAGCTGTAATTTTAGAAGTTTAGGGACTATAGGTGAAATCTGAACAAACAACAGGGACTATTCAAGCAATTTTCTTGGTAGTTTATTTAAATACTTGACCATATCAGTAGTTTATTTAAATACTTAACCATACCAAATCGATATAAAATATAAAAAAATAAAAACAAAAAAGAAAAGGTTACGGACAAATCTTTAACTGTATCTAGTAACATTCAACAAGACTCATTTAGCATGAATGGTAGGTGATGCAATTACGGAAGCATTCAAATGGCTCAAGAACGATTGATTAATCAAAGACGATAAATGAACCGAAAGGTTCAAAGAACACCGTTCTTTTCTATTAAAATTCAATCAAAAACTAAATAAACAATAAACCCTAGCTCCCTACTTATAGGTTAAATCATAATGTAACTAGGAAACAAATACGATAAAATAGGAAATTGAAATCTAAATAAATAATAAAAATAAATATTAATATAATCTACATCATTCTCCCCCTCTTCGAGAAAAACTCGTGCTCGAGTTTTGTTTTTGAACCAAAGCCACCTGGATCAAAAGGAACATCAACCCGGTTCTGAATTATTATTGTGACGACCCGGTTAAAGAGTCCGACTTCTTTGATCATCTTGCCCGACTCTAGACTTGTACCATCAGGGTCAAATGCAACATTAGACCAACTCATGTTCACAATCGACACTTTAATAGAGTCTGCTATGTTTTACCGATTATTGTTGCATATAAAAGGCACACAATCCCCTAGTTTCTTTGTATTATTTCCATTAGCTAGCAAGCCCACTTCCAACATAATTTTGCATGGTTCTCCAAGTATTTTAGCATGTTCTTGTGGCCCACAATATATATCCATTTGATATGAAGCTTCCATGTTTTTCAAATTGGCATCCATACGACGTGGCCTATTAATATGCATGGAATCTACAACATCTTCATTTTCGGTATTATCCCGAACTGAGGAAAGATAAATTGAGTAATTGTCACAAAAATCAATATCTTTCATTTGAATTTTCAACTTATCTTGAGATGCCATGAATTTCTCATCAACAATTTTTCTATTGGACCCCACCATTTGACTTTTCAAAATTATTTTTTGTTCACATGGATCTTCATCTTTTTTCGCGTAAGATATATCTCGCACAATCGAAATTTTATTCTTTTCCATATTTTCAAATTGCAAATTTGAAGGAGATATGGTAATGTGATGGGTAAAATTCAAACCTCCCAAACTTACTTGTGAGATCTTTGGGTCATCCAAGGAAAGTGGTTGACCACTGTTAGCCACAATATCACCATCGGTGGTCACCGTAGCACCACCTTTTGTAGCCACGACATCTTTCAAAAATCCAATAAGGTTACCTGAAGAAATCTTTGAAGCCTAGCATCACAATCAAAATTATCTCTATTTATAACATCTTCATCATCTTGCACAATAATTCCGTTAAGAAGCGTTTTCACCAACGAACATTCTTCTTCATCGAAATCATATTCATCAAACACGGGTGACACATTATAGATAGGGTCGCCTTCGAAAGGATCCTCCTCTTCCCTGGTTGAATCGTCCCAGAAAAATCCTCCCAGTTCAGTTTCCTCCCAAGTCAACCATGATGCCTCAAGATCTCGGACCCGTTGCTTAAGTCGTCGGATCTCGTGTTGTAACTCGAGGTCTCAAACTCGTCGACGGAGTCTTCTGATCTCAAAATCCCATGGATCAACACCAACTCTTCCACTGTCGGCGATTCTGCGGGTAAGATATCGGTCTTCTCCACGAGCACGTGAGTCGGGACCATCTTTGCCGTTGCCTCGGTCGGCGATTCTACGAACACAAGAGTAATCACTATCACGTCGAGCCATTTGAAAACCAAAGCTCTGATACCACCTGATGCAGTTACGGAAGCATTCAAATGGCTCAAGAACGATTGATTAATCAAAGACGATAAACGAACCGAAAGGTTCAAAGAACACCATTCTTTTCTATTAAAATTCAATCAAAAACTAAATAAACAATAAACACTTAGTTAAATCATAATGTAACTAGGAAACAAATACGATAAAATAGGAAATTGAAATCTAAATAAATAATAAAAATAAATATTAATATAATCTGCAGCAGTAGGTGTCCAAAAGTTTTCCTGCGATTGATCTTGATTGTCTGTGCGACATTGTTTGTGGATGCAGCACGTGGAACACATGTTATATTAGCATGGTCCGAAAGAGTTAAAATTGCTATTGGGGCTGCAAAAGGGCTTGAATACTTGCATGGAATGGAGATTATCCATCGTCATATAAAGTCTAGAAATGTTCTGATATTCGACGACCATGTTGCTAAGATTGGGGATTTTGATTTATCAGACCAAACCGACATGTCACTGTCAGAACGTTCTCATTCTACCCAAGGTTTTAACTTTGGTTCTTATGCATCGGAGTAAGCAAGCTTCTCTCTCTTTCAAATCTATTGTCACCAGGATTTGTTACATCCTACGATGCCCAAGGTGTTGTTTTGATCTTCATATGTGTGGGTAGTGGCAGAACCAGTAATTTTTTTCCATTGGGTCGAAATTTTTTGAGGCCAATCTATCGTTACATATTAAAGTTTTCAATCTGTGCCAGGTTAGGTCAAGTTAAAAAAAAAAAATAATTAAATATCAAGTACATAATATAAGTACCTCAACTGTCATTAGAAATGTATAATACAAATACAACGGTTAAACTTTACAGTTTTCACATTCTAAAACCTAGCCATTACATCATCTACAGAAACATTACCGGGCACCTTTCTTTCAATAACAAATACAATTGTTGTCCAAATTACAAAACACGTTTTCATTAGGTACTCCGGTTAGCCAAAGATTTGTTCGGGTGGGTGTCGAAATTTCATGGGGTCAGTTTTAAATTTCATGTTGGTCGGTGTCAAAATTCTCGTGCGGGATAAATCGCATATATACCAAAAGAAATATAAATATCCATGGGGTGCGGGCGACCCCCATGCCGCACCTAGGTCCGCCCATGGTTGCTGACTTGCTTCTGATAACTTTCCATTCATATCAGATATGCCTTGACTGGACTGCTGGATTCAGGGAGCGATGTTTACAACTTTGGAACTCTTGACTGGCCAAAAGCCTGTGGACTATAATCGTCCGGGAGGAGAACGAAGTCTAGTCACCTGGGTATGCTCCTTAATTAGTTGCATCATGCCCTTTTAAGATATATGGTTTCTTGTTAATCTAAACGTTTGTGAATGTTTTACTTTAATTTCAGGCGAAACCATTTCTTCGTAGCAGAAAGTTCAAACGGTGTGTTGACCCTAAACTAGAAGGAGAATACCGTCTCACCGCAGTTATGAAGGTGTGTCTTCCATAGTTTTGTGTATTAATATATAACTGGCCTTTCTCTAGTTATGTCTAAGTAAGTATTTGCGTAATTGCGTACTGACAGATGACGAAAGTTGCATCCTCGTGTTTGCACAATGATCCTACAAAGAGGCCAAAGATGAGCTATGTTGTTAAAAAACTACAACGAGTGCTCAAAGCTCCTCCTGCTGAAGCATCACGCTTCAGCGTATTTATGCGTTGTTGCAGAAGACCAACTTAGCAGATATACCCCTATGCATCCCTTTGGCTTCTAATTCCTTCCACTTCAATGCGTACCCTCTATGCATCAGTTACAAAGAAGATGTGAATTAATGGAATCACAAGTCGCATCAACAGATGGTGTGGGGCTGTGTAAAATGACTGGAGTAATGGCGAGAGTGACCGAAATAAGTAGTCTTCAACGAAGATGTGTTAATAGAAGGAGTGGCGTAAATATCCTATGTATATGTTGTAAGTTTTGGCCCTTTGCCCGTTTGGGTCGGGGGTGTTGTTTTGTTTGGCCTTTTGCCCCTTTGGGTCGGAGGTTGTCTTAGTGAAGTTTTATTTTCAAAAAAAAAAAAATAATAATAATAATAATAATAATAATAATAATAGAAGGATGTGATAAGTTTCTTTTTAAACAATAAGTTTCAAATTTTGTGGTACATTGTCCTGCAATCAATATAAAGTCGGTAAACTTCAATACATCACTATTTTTTAATAATAACTGGTCCGGCGTGGAACCATTAAAAATCAGACGATTTTTAATCTATATTTTAAATAAAATATGTTAGATTTAATTAGAACCCGCGAATTGCTGCGGAGTCAATAAAACTTGGTATTTTTGTTCCGTTTGTCTAAATGTGATGGACTGAGTGGTCTTTTGGTGATGAGTGCAACACCTAAATTGGTTTGACGAGTGCTTATGGAAGCTTAGCTTATGGGCGGGTCAGGTAATGGTTAATATGGATCAATTTTCAGTACAGGTTGAACCAGTCTGGATCTGTTTGAGACTTTGAGTTGACTAGTAAACATTTTTTTTCATTTATAAAAGAAAATAATTAATATGTCAATTTTGATTTAGAAACAATATCAAAATCATTGAACAAAACAATTTAGGAGGTTGTATGAATTAAAATTCGGCTATAAGAAACTTCCAACTCATTTGCCATTATCCCTTTTTAGCTAACATCTTTCAGAATGACCCATTTGAGATTGAACAACAACAATCTAAATTGATTCAGTTATAAGCAAACAGGAGGAAATTTCCCATCTCTATACAAATCTAACTGCTGAATGTACCTTTTGTTTAAAAATAACAGTATCATCTCTTTCATTATGAACGCCTGCTTACGGTATGCACATATAATCTATATATGTGTCGGTGTTCTGGGGGCAATAGTGAAATGCACTAATTTTAACATTATTTACTAATTTCGTGAAAATGACGTTAAAAGAGGGGGATGGTTAATCATGCATCATGTGGTGGCGTTGATAGCCGAAAGACAAGGACGTACATGAACTAACCGGCCTTTGTCTCAATTGCTGAGTGTTACGTGCCTTATGTCCAAGGCTTGATGCAAAATTACTATTGAGCCGGGGGTCTCACTAGAAGCAACCTCTCTCTTCCTACGGGGTAGATGTAAGGCTGTCTGCATCTTACCGTCCTCAGACCCTACCTTAACTTTGCTATTGAGACGACGACGATGATGTCTTCCCTTGAAACTGCAGAGAGTATAAGGGTACTATTATAAATAAAAAACCTATAAGTATTCCGGTTAAATGACACATATGTTTCTTTTTATGAAAATAAATCCGAAATTAGGTGGCGCCCAAAAAAAAATTCCATCCATCCATTTATCTGAGCTAGGTGGCCCAAATCTGTCTCAGCCAAGTTTTGTTCCGATCAAGCCCATTTATTCAGTTTGCGGAATTCATTAAACGAGTCTACAAATCTTCGACACGAGTCCTAGATCGATTCAATCGTCACACATTTTTACATATTCAGTTCATTTAAACTGATCGTTTGCTTGTTTGTTTCAGGTGAACCAGTTCGTTTGAAAGCTTGTTTAAGAAATTCTTCGATATCGAAACATGGATTCTGAATTCTACAATGCATTTGCTTCAACTCCGGTTACTCCGACTACCATCGCTCAAAACATGAACGCAGAAAATGAATCTGGAACGTTGCAAAAACCCCCGAAACTTATGGGAATTGAAGAGTATCATGGATGGAAAAATCGTTTTGAGAATTGGGTTCAGGCAAACCATCTAAGAGCTTGGGAAAGTATTGAAACAGCATACATCAGACCACAGACTGCTATGAATGTTGATAAAATTATCTCAGAGTTTTCAGACTTAGAGAGAGAAAGTTATAAAGGAGAGAAAATGATGATAAGTCTGTTGCAGCAAGCTATCAAAGAGGATATATTTGTTTTGCTTCAGCATGATGGAAATGCGTTTTCGATCTGGAAAGCTCTTGAGAAGAAATTTGAAGGAAGTACAGAGATGTTACAAAGTAAAGCAGCTTTACTGAAAAAAGAGTTTGAGTTGTTTACGAGCATGCCTGGCGAGACTACAAAGACTCTCATTGAGAGATACTGTCATCTTGTGCGTACCATGTCCCAGTTGAAGATTACCAAAACCCCAGCAGAATGGGTTGAAAAGCTTGCTGACGCTTTACCACAAAAGGAATGGGGCACATATCTCATGATTCTGAAAAATTCCGGACAGTTCAGTAGGTTGTCGATCGGGCAGTTTATCGAAAAACTTGAAGCACAAGATCTTGAACAGCAGAAGATTGCAAGAATGAACAGCTCAAGTCATCAACAAGACGTCAAACTGTACTACAAAGGAAATATTCAAACTACTGAAGCAAGTCCAAAGATCCAAACTGCATTTAGTGCAGGAAATCAATCTGGAACAGGCATTCAAAGTTCAGTTAACACTAGGGGATTTTCAAGTGTTAATCCTCCAAGTGTTCAAAGTGCGAGTGTTGGTAATGGGCATATGATTCAGTGCAATGTGGCATTGCATCTTCAAAATGGTCAAAACTTTTCTGAAGAAGTTGTGAAAAATCATATGGGCCTATTGGTTACTGCTTTGGAATCTTATGAAGGTTTGATAGCCGGAAAGATTGGTAACCCGATGCTAACAAAGGAAGATTATGACCAAATAGATGCAGAAGAGTTGGAACTTATGGATATAAAATGGGCTTTGGCGAGTGTTCTAAGAAGAGCTGAAAAGTTTAAAATGATTACAGGACGAAATGATTTTTTGGATGCTCATCTTTCAGCTTTAGGTTTTGATAAATCTAAAGTTACTTGTTTTAAATGCAGGGAGAAAGGTCATTTCAAGAGAGAGTGCAAGAACCAAGAAGCAAGTGGAGCAAAGAATCCTTTTGGAAAAGATGATTACTATAGAAAGTCTATATATCAACAAATCACTGTTCAACCACATCAACAAAAAGATCCACAAACAGCTCATGGAAAAATGATCGAAGATGCAAACAGGAAAGCTTACTATGGCATCATTGATCAAGATGACGAGAAAGTGGCTGAAGGTTTTAGCTGGGACAAGTACATTCCAGTTGATCCAAATGTTAAAGCTTTTATTGCTCAGATTGTTCAAAAGCCAGAGTTGATAAAGGAATGGATGGCTGTATTATCTAATGATGAAGAGAAAGAAGAAGAATCTGTTTCATCTGAAAACAGTTCAACAGATAACAGTGATGATGAAGAGCTTGAACAGATGAATCTTGGAAAAACACATTTATCTTCTGACAGATTTGAATTTTATTTTGCAGATAAATTGAAGAAATTCAAAGAGAGAAAAGCTGCAAAAGAATTGAAGGAAGTCAAAGTGAGTGAGAAGATAGTGGAAGTTGAAAAAGTAGTTGAAGTTGAGAAGATTGTGGAGGTAGAAAAGATAGTTGAAGTCACAAAACCATGTCTTACATGTTCAGTATCTTGCAAAAAATGTGAGGAAAAAGGCGAGAGGTTTAGTGAATCAGAAAATCATACCGAGGTGCTCCCGGTTTGATTCTTGAATGTACAAGTTGTAATATCAATCAGAGAAGTGATTTAAGTGAATTGCTAGCTGTTTCTTCATCAGTTACTTGTTTTCCGCACCTGTAACTGATTAAAACTCCTCTGAACGACTCGTTCGGGTCTACAAACGATCCTACACTTCCTCTTTGAAGTAACTTCATCTACCAAGTAGTGAAACACAATATGCGAAAAGTTATACTTCTTGTTTAATATGAGAGCTATCACCATATTCATTTGATAATCTCTCATTGCATCATATCCTCCCTTTTGGTGACTTAGAGTCTGCAACACTAAGTGAATAAGAAACTTGTATGGCTTTGAAAATTTTGACTTCAAGTAATTAGCACTGTTCCGTGCACCATTATACCCCATTCGCAACATGCAACCTTTGACCATCCTCTCTGGGAATTTTGTCGGAGAGTTTTCATCATCAGGAAAATCCAACACTTCACGTACAAGTGCCTCTGAAATAATAAGTGGCCTTCTCCCAAAAACGTTTGATATGAGATCTAAACACCAGATGTCGATTCTTCAAAGCTTTTTATATAGGCAATCTCCTCATAAATTCCAAAATACTCCTGAATTCTGACAGCTTTGGAATCTTCTCCTCATCAAAATCACAACACGTGTTGTGTAGTGCATTAAACAACACATTCGAAGGCTGAAAACAACATCAAACAATCAAACCACACACTTAGAAAATTTTTCAACTTAAAACATCATTCAAACGAAATTAGATATACTCATTCAAACGAAATCACACCTACACACTGATTGACATTTACATGCGGAATCACTCTTTAAAACGGAATAACAGAATGTTTTCAAACAGAATAACTTCAAACGGAATCACTTATTTCGTTTGAATGTCACTTTCTCAAAAGATGCTTCTTTCAAGCGGAATTAAAACATGTTATTTCGTTTGAAACTGTCAAAATCAACTCAAAAATTTTCATGATCTGATGATGAAATCAATCAACTGGGTTTGTTCATTTTCAAATTCTGAGTATGTGGGTGTCATTTTTATCCATTTTGCACCATCAAACAACCCTAGATCTAAGTCTGAAATAACAGTTCAACGTCATTCAAACGGAACCAACAAATTTGATTCAATCACAACCCTAAGACTGATCTACAATGAATTCCGACCACACACACATGTTTATTGTTCATTTTAGTTAACATATAAACACTAGATCTACGTTATTGTTCCAGTTCATCGCCGACACACAAAATCAGATAAGATCTGGTTCAAATCAACCAAATTTCTCACCTTTACCATGTTTATAGTTGAACAAACCAACTAAAAACAAGATTCTAACAACAATCGAGCAGTATAACGGCTGTAAATCGAAGGATTTATGATTTCGCTTAAAATCGCCTTGATGATGTGCTTTGAAACGGAATCAGGAACAATGAATTTTTCAAGCGGAATACATCCGCTATTTATAGACGAGCTAATTCCGTTTGAAATTGCCACATGTAAGTTCAAGCGGAATCACCACTCAAACGAGATTACATGTTCAAGCGGAATTATGGTTTTCAAGCGAAATTACCTTTTCAAAATTTCAAATTTTTAACTTTTTGAGATTTTACCGACACACCCAGTCAACTAAGTCCAAGTTAATGACCTTGGTCAACTGTTCAGCCTGCCAAGTCCAAGTTAATGACCTTGGCTGACCAGTTTATGAAGTAATCTGACTTTTTGAAACAGATTAAGTCCAAATTAATGAACTTTTGAACTTTCAAGCAATTACTAATCACTTTTTCACAATCTTCTGCTTACCCAACCCTCATGATCCAGACATGTTCAGCACACAAGACTTTGATCATCAGATCCCCAACGTCTGTTGTCGAAAATAAGATGAAAAACAAATCTTTTTGGATTTTGAATATGGTAAGCAATAAACTGTACACACAATATTTTTGTGAGTGTGTTAGGGGATCATATCAGCTGCCGACGAGATACAAGTACCATTAATCTTAGATTACATTTTCATTATTAAACAGTTCACAGTGATTACCGATATACTGATCCTCTTAAATTTTCACACAAAGTTCAATCTGTTCAGGATACGGATTAAGTGTTTTAAGGCTTAACTTTTATATGTGTACCACCTCAGAATATACTCCCGTATCCAGATCCCAATATTCAGTCTTACAGGTGAGTATACCTAGATGATATCTGTAAGGGGTTAAATGCGAAGGCCGTGATAGCTCAGGTCAGAACTTCCGTTCAGCAGAGAGATGACGGCTTCGACTTTTGGTGGGTTCCCTTTAGAGAATCTTTTTACAACAGCACATGATTAGCATTTTTCAATGTTTCATCATTTTTTATGCTGAGGGGGGGCTTTTATTTCAAGCAGCGTAAAGTATTCTCTGGGGACTAGGCCATTGCTTCTGCAAAATCAGAAGTCCCGGGATAATACCCCAGATATCACTAACCATAAAGACCTAGTATCTCAGAAAGAGAGACCTTTCAGACAAGATTTCGGGGGTTACCCATATATCCGAGAGATGTTCCCCACATAAAACCAAGAAATTATTTATGTTTATATCCCGAACAAACCTACTAAATGTGTAAAAACCTATCCGCATATCATCTGCAAGACTGCTTAACACATTTTTACTTTACATTTCTTTAGCGTACTGCACTGTCTAGCTGATGTACTATCATTTCCCCTTTTTACACAAACTCATTTTTACTTTTTCAAATGTTTTTGGATTTTGAAATTTTATCATGTTTTTGTATTTTTCTTCAAACTTTCTCCCCCTAAAAACAAAAACATATTTTTGTGTTTTTGGTTTTATCAAAAGCAGAAAATAAACTATACAAAAACTTGACAACATAACGTGGATCACATCAGATCGCCGTCCTCCTCGGCTTCACACTCAATTACCCTCCCAGAAAACAGATTTTTCATCCCATTTAATTTCAAAAGATAGTTAAATCTCTTTCTATCAAAAGGTTTTGTATAAAAATCAGCCTTCTGTTCATCGGTGTGTATATGTTCTATTCGATCAACTTCTTCTCGTAGCAATCACGGATGAAGTGATGCCGAATTTCAATATGTTTAGTTTTCGAGTGATGAACCGGGTTTTTCGTTATGTTAATAGCCGCTTCATTGTCCACAAATATAGGCGTGTCCAAGAACTGCAAACCAAAGTCTCGCATCTGCTGTTGGATCCAAAGGATCTGAGAGCAACATCTTGAGGCCGAAACGTATTCAGCCTTGCAAGTAGAGAGCGCTACTGAGGTTTGTTTCTTGCACTGCCAAGTGACTAATCGAGTTCTGAAGAACTGACAGCCTGCAGTGGTGGACTTAGCGTTTTGATTACAGCTACCAAAGTCCGAATCAGCAAAACCTGTGAGAGAGAAATCGCCAGACTTAGGATACCACAAGCCGGTGCTTGGGCAGCCTTTCAAATACCGTAAAATGCGTTTCACGATCGTCAAGTGTGACTGGCATGGGCTAGACTGATATCGGGCGCACAAACACGTCGGATACATGATGTCCGGGCGGGAAGCAGTAAGATACATCAAAGATCCAATCATTGACCGATACAGTGTCTCATCTACTTTCTCTCCACTCTCGTCTGGGCAAATCCCGTGATTCTGAGCTAAGGGGGTTGATGCTGGACTAGAATGAGCCATGTTGAACTTTTCAAGAAGATCGTTCACAAATTTAGTTTGATGAATGAAAATTCCGTCGGGCATTTGCTCAACTTGTAGCCCTAGGAAGAACTTCATCTCCCCCATCGAACTCATCTCGAACTTCTTCTTCATAACATTCTCAAAATATTTACACAACTCGTCATTTGTCGAACCAAAAATGATATCATCAACGTAGATCTGCATGATTAAAAGATGCCCTGCAACCTCTCTTGTAAACAGAGTGCTATCAACTGTCCTCTGATGAACCCGTTGTCCAAAAGATGTTGGGAAAGCGTCTCATACCAGGCTCTCGGGGCCTGGTGTAATCCGTAGAGCGCTTTATCCAGAAGATAGACTTTGTTTTTGTGTAGTGGATCAGTGAACCCCGGTGGTTGTCCCACATACACTTCTTCTTTGATTTTACCATATAGGAATGCAGATTTCACATCAAGCTGGTAGACTTTGAATCCTTTCCAAGACGCGAACGCCAGGAAGATCCTAATCGCCTCAAGTCTAGCAAGAGGCGCATACACCTCTGTAAAGTCAATGCCTTCTTGCTGACTAAATCCCTGTACTACCAATCGTGCTTTGTTGCGAACAATAACTCCTCTATCATCTCTTTTTCATTTGAATACCCACTTTGTTTTAATCAACTTTTGATTTTCAGGAAGGTCTACTAATCTCCACACTCCCAGCTTATCAAACTGTTGCAACTCTCCTTGCATAGCGTTAACCCAGCTTTCTTCAGTTAAAGCTTCTTTATATGTCTTGGGTTCAACCTGTGAAATGAAACACTTAAGTGAGAACTCTTCCTGTAAGGGAGCAACAGATGTATAAAAACATGTAAGAGCTCTGTTGATCTGATCTCTTGTTTTTACTCCGCTTTGAAGATCACCGATTATGTGCTTTGAAGGATGATACGACAAAGTTCTTGGCATTGCATTGTCAGGCACCGTCACTTCCGATTCAAAGTTCGTAATATCTTGATCAACGGTGTGATCTTCAGCTTCAGTCGTAGAAACATTTGGTTCCTCGTCAAAAGTCGGACCGTCTTCCGATTCTGAGTCGTCATAATGATCAAATGTAGGAGCTGGTTCTTCTGGGTCTTCGTGTGTCGTTCCACTTGGACCGGCCTCGTGATCATTATTTCCCACGTCGGGTTGAGAAACTACCAACGGTCTTGGCACCTGATCTTGTGAACTAGATTGTTGCTGTTGATATAACAGTACGAGTTCCTCGATACTTGGCTCAGTCAGAAGTTGGAATGACTCCCAGAGTTTGTCATAATCGAACAAGAATCTTTGTCCGGGAAGTTGTGATGGAGTAGTATGCTTCTGACAATCCACATGCAGAACCTAAATTACCTTCCCCAGGCACGGTACGAACACCCTCTTGAGCGGACTCGCATACCCTACAAAGAAACCATCATTAGATTTAGCACCAAACTTGCCATCAGGATCTATAAAGGTTCATGGAGATCCAAACACTTCTAAAAACTTCAAATTCGGCTTATAGCGATGAAGAAGTTCAAAACACGTTTTCTTGTATTTCTTCACTGTGAGAACTCTATTCAGTGTATAACACGCTGTTGCCACTGCTTCACTCCAGAAAAATATTGGCAACTTGGAATCGGCAAGCATTGTTCGAGCTGTTTCAATCAAGGTGCGATTCTTTCTTTCAGCTACACCGTTCTGCTGTGGAGTGTATGGTGCACTAAATTCATGAAGAATCCCTTTCTCGTTACAAAACTTGAGCATTCGATTATTCTTGAACTCCGTTCCATTATCGCTTCTTATTCTTCTGATCGGCAGCTTGTACAGCGTTTCCATCTTCTTGAATAAGATCATCAGCGACTCAAATGTTTGATCTTTTCTTTCCATGCACACCACCTACGAAAACCTGGTGAAGTCATCAGTAACCACAAGACAGTACAAGTCACCACTGATACTTTTCACATTAACAGGCCCAAAGAGATCCATGTGGAGTCTCTCGAGCGGTACTCTGATTGAATTCAGCAACTTCTGCGGGATGACTTCTTTGTCTGCTTTCCCTTCTTGCACTCTACACAATCATCATTTAAATGAAAACTTTTAAGATTCACTCCTTCAACTAAATCATTGTGTACAAGAAAGTTCATTTTTCTAACATGAATGTGACCCATCTTTCGATGCCACATTATCGACTCTTTTTCGGTTGCCTTTGTTTTTGTCACAAAACACTGTTTTTTATGATCTGTTGTTGTTGTGACGCCCATATCGAGAATGTACAAATCATTTTCTCGTGGAGCTCGCAACAACACCATGTCTTCAGGAATTTTGAAACCAGGTTTTAAGACTAAACATTCGTTTTTAGTGAAATGTACTGAAAAAGACTTGTCACAGATCTGCAAGATACTCAACAGATTGTTTTCAAGTTCGATTATATAGTTCACTTTATCAAACGAAACGACTCAATTTGTTAGAGTCCCTTGACCAACTATCCTGCCACCCTGATTCCCAGCGAATCCCACATATCCTCCGTTGATAGCTTTGACATAATAAAGCAATGCTAGCATTCCGGTCATGTGTATTGACGCTCCGCTGTCCATTATCCACTTCGAGATTATCGACCTCGAAAGCCCCTGCACACATTAAAGCAATTCATTCAAACAAAGATGCCCATGATTTCTTTACATTCGGAACACTTCCAAACATAAGATCACACGTCACATCAACTTTTGGAATGTTAAAAATAACATTTGGAACCACAGGTTTGACTTTTGGTTTAAAATTTTCTTTCTTAATCGGTGGAAACTCTTCAAGCAGCTTATCAAGTTCAAATTCAAGTTTCTCAAGATCATCTTTAAAAACTTTTGATTCAGTTTTCAAAACATTTTCCATCTTTTTCTCTTCAACTGATGATTTTGGTTTTGCCACCCATGATTAATTTTCAAAAACTTTCATCTTTGGATAAATCTTTGAAGTCTTTCGAGCTTTCGAAGATTCACCAATCTCAAAAGTTGATTTTGGTTTTTCTTCAGACTTCAGAGATTCACCTCTTTTCAAAATTCGAACAGGAGAAATCATTGGTGTTTTGCCCTTATCATCAGTTGAAATTTTAGGTTTCGGCTTTTGTAAAACAGGTTTCTTGAAAATGGGTTTTTCAATCTTTTTGGTGCATTGTTTCGCCATATGACCAATTTCATTGCAGCGGTAACAAAATCTTGTGTCATACTCAACAAAAGTAGATTTGTAGGTCTCTTCTTTCAGCTTTTTCGCTGCATTGAAATCGTTAATAGCTTTTTGACTGAAAATATACGCCTTTTCATCAACAAAGTTCATCCCGCCACAAAAACATCACTCATCTTTTCCTTTGGCTTTACCTCACTTTTAGCCATCTTCTTTTCAAAACAACACCTTTTCTTTTCATATTGTTACCATTTTTCTTGTTAGACACATTGTTACCCACCCAATCTTTCTTCCCAGGGTTGTTTGGTTTCACAAAAAAAAAATTTAGGTTTTGAAAGAAACTCGTTGTTGTTAACCTCAGAAATATCAATCTCAACCAGTTTAAACACCTTTTCAACATTTTCTAATCTGGCATTTTGAATTGGATACTCAAAATCAGAGTAAAGTTTATCAGTTCCAACCATTGTGTAAACCACAATAATCGAATCATCATTCGCGACTTTGTCTGATTTTGGTATGAATCTATCTAAGAAGTTACCATCTTCTTCAGAATCAGAAATGGAGTTCTCAAAATGAGTTTTCACAATCTCAGGCTCCGAGTTATCACTCTCTTCGTCTAACACTTGGTCAACAACGGTCTTAATCACCTGTGACTCATTGTCAGTGTCGGACGGAGAGAATGTAACATCAATACTCTCAGGCAACTCATTCTCAATGGTTCTCAGTTTGAGGTTCAAAGCAGCTTCCACCCCATCTGGATACTTCTGAGTGTAATGATTCCACATTGGGGGTGGAACACTGTTAAAGACAGGTGTTGCATCTGGTTGTTGCGGGACAATCTGTTCAATCACATATGAAGATGCAACATAACTCATCAATTTCTTATCAATTCTTTCATTCTCAATTTTTATTAACTCTAATTTCTTTTTCAATGAAGCAATCGTGTCTAAATGAAAGTTGATTTCTATTTGTTTATCAAAAACTGTTGATTTTAACAATCTTGTGGCTTTATCGTTTTCAAGACTCTCCTTTTGAATCATTTTGATAGATCTAGCCAACGTGTCATAAGCTTCTATTACTTCACTTAGATCAAACTTAACCTTATCAGTGTATTGTTTCAATTCCTGAAACTTTTTGTCTTTTTCAAGACATTCCATGCATGGTTTTGAACAGTTTTTGCATGAAGTTTCAGATATTGAATCAAATTTTTCAACAATCTTTTCCTCTTGATCAATTTTAACACCCTTTTACCGACACCATTAGACTCTGACTCAGACACTCCTTCTGATTTGATCTCCTCCTTTTCGGATTTCTCGTCAGACTCCTTTTGACCTAACTCTGTTTTGACCGACACGTTTTCAACTGACTCAGTATCAACATACTCTGGTTTTACAGATTCTGTGTCTACCTCTTTCAGTTTTCCCATTAAGGCTTTGTCAGCAATCTCTTTCAGTGTTTCTTCAGTCATTTCTTTTGAGACATCAATTATCTCTTCAACCGGAGCTTTCTCAACTTCATACTGTGGGCAAAATCCGGTTGTTGGCTCACTGAAAAAACCTGCAAAAGAATCAAACACATTAGGAGGCATAATTGATTTTAAAGAACTAGCTAAAACCTCCTGTTCGGATTGATAATAGTAGACTTCTGCAGCAACTTCTTCGAGATTAACCAAACTTTCTTCAGACACATCTTCACTAACAACCTCTGTTTCAACAACACTCTCCGACACCTCCACAATCTCAGCCATCATTGCTCTACCCACACTGCCCGGGATATATTTATCCCAACTGAAACCTTCAGCTACCTTTTCATCATCTTGATTGACTATGAGAGCTTTTTCCGGCTTGTTTTCGATCTGAGGTCTTTGAACGACAGGTTGTTGATTTGTCTTGTGATAGATCGCCTGTCTGTAGTAATCGTTGGTGAAAGGATTCTGATGGTTATTGACCTCTCTATTCGGACACTCACGCTTAAAATGTCCTTTCTCTTTACACCTGAAACAAGTCACTTTGGACTTATCAAAACCAAGCTTTTGATCTGGTCCTGACAAACTGTTCCGACCCGTAATTTCCATAAACCTTTGGGCTCTTCTTACCAAACTAGCCATTCCCCATTTAATGTCAATCAGCTCTAGCTCCACTGGATCGATTTGATCGTAATCCTCCTTTGTCATGTCTGGATTACCGATCCTCTCAGCTACCAAACTCTCATATGACTCAAGAACGGAAGCTAACAGTGCAATGTGTTGCTTAGCAGCTGCTTCTGTAAACTCTTGTCCATTTTTGATGTTTACAGCAATGTTACACTGTATCCCAGAAACATAACCCTGATTGTTTGAGTTTGATGAGCTCTGTGGAGTCACTTGTTCGGGAGCTTTGGGATTTGGCTCATAACTTGCAAACGTTGAAGGCTTGTTGTTGCTTGATGTACTAGATGAAGCACCGGATATTGAATCTGCACTAAAAGCTGTTTGCACTTTTGGACTTTAGTTTGGTGTTGTTGGAATACTTCCTTTGTAATACAAAGAGACATCTTGTTGAACATTGGAAGAATTCATCTTTTTAATCTTTGTTAACTCTAACTCATGTGCTTCGATCTTCTCAATGAACGAACTAAGGTTGATACCAACATACTCTGAACTGTTTTTCAATACCAGCAAATAAGTACCCCATTCATCGTAAGGCAATGCATCTGCCAATTTATCGACCCACTCCTCATTAGTCTTGTTTATCTCCAATCTCTTCATCTCCACAACTAGATGGCAGTATCTTTCAATCAATTGTTTTGTAGTTTCACCTTTTATACCAGTGAAGATGTCAAACTCTTTCTTTATCAAAGCCTTTTTTCTTTTGATCATGGACACACTGCCTTGAAACTTTACTTTCAGCGACTGCCAAATGGATTGTGAATTATCCTCATGTTGCAACAACGTCAAGATATCCTCTTTAATCGCCTGTTGAAGAATACTCATCATCTTCTTTTCTGCCTTAAAATCTTCTTGTTCAGTTTGTGTCAAACTGCCAATCCCCTTCTCAAGACCTAAACCATCTTTAGGAGGAACATATTTCGATTCGATCTTCATCCAGCACTCAAAGTGATTTGCTTGAACCCATGTCTTAAATCTTCCAAACCACCCAGAATACTCATCGATATTCATCAATTTAGGTGGTTTCTTCATCGTCCCGAGCTCATTTTCCATATTCACATTTTGCACAATACTTGCCGGGTTTTGTGCTGCTGTCATCCCCCCGCCGGCAAAGAAGTTATAAAACTCTTGATTTTCCATTTTACGAAATCAGTTTACGAAAAAAAATTTCAAGTTTTGAAAACAGGAATTTTCAAGCGAAATTAGCTTTTCCACATGAAATCAGACTTTCAAACGGAATTACGAACAAACTGGACTTTCAAACGGAATCAGACCTTCAAACGAAATTACCTTTCAAATGAGATTAGGTTTTTCAAGCGAAATAACACCTTCAAGCGAAATCAGGTGCCATTTCAAACGGAATTAACCAAAGACCTGATTTCAAACGGAATTAGCCAAACTTTTCAAATGGAATTACCTTTTCAAACGGAATAAGTAATTTCGTTTGAAATTACATCAACTTTTCAAGCGGAATTAGTTATTTCAAGCGAAATAACATCAGTTTTTCAAGAGGAATTAGTTGGCTCGTTCAAACGGAATCAGGTTTTTGGTCCATTTTTGTCACTTTTACTTTGAATTTTGATATGATTCTCTCAAGGGTTTGTTAAAACAGTGTTTTACACACAATATCAGAAAATCAATCCATTTTGTCCGTTAAATTGTCTAAAAGTCCAAGAAAGTGTAGAAAAAGGCATTGATTCAAGTGTATTGGCTCATAACTGGCTCTGATACCAATTGTAGGATCGTTTTATCGACCAAATGAGTCAATCAGAGGCAATACACAACTGTTTGAGAGGCGGAATCAAACAAACAGCTTAGAATCAGTAAGAATTGAGTAGAAACAGAGTATTTCACTTTAAAACAAGCTTCTCATTCAAAATATACTTGATTACACGACGGAATTCGGCAGCACTTCGTGACACCTCTGCTAATTCCGTTTGAAAATGAGAAGCAAACACCCCTATTTATAGGGCTGCTAATTTCGTTTGAAATGACAAGGTGTCATTTCAAGCGAAATTACCACTAAAACACATAAAACTACATTTAAGACCCTGTACAATCTACAAACATGACCTAGACTGATAGACGTAGGCTATAGACATTATGCACCAACAAAAGTATTTACCTGAGCTAGATGTGAAAAGATGTTACTCAGCCGTATGTTTCCTAAAGCCTTATGTAAATACCTTCTACCGAAGCTACTCAATCTGTATGGTAGGTTTATTAACCTATTAGGATACTAACGGGTCTTTATTTAAGTCAAAGACTTAGACCGGTTAGTTTGAAAGATACTTTACGTTTCGAAACGCTAGATTAAGCGGAGACCGGAATGGAATGTGATTTAGACCCGAAAAGTTTGGATACTTGTATAATATGGGTAAACTAAACACATTCTGGATTTTGAAGATTTAATGATGAGGTTAAACCCATTTCGGCTAATTTATGTAAACTAGTTACATAAACCGAACCGAGCGCATAATTGCATAACGGGTAACCAAATGAACCATATACAAGTCTCATATGGTATTATGCTTAAAATATGTTAATACATCAGTAGGATGTTAACATATATGCCCAAAAAGTATTTAAAACCAATTTAAGTCCTGTAGGGGCATTTTGGTCATTTTAATATTTATAAAAGAGGTTTTAAAGTAAACTGATATTCTGGTCTAAAACATTCAGTAAAAATATTTATTTTATGATGTTAAAACAGTAGGATATCATTCATATGTGTGATTTACCATTTATGGCCAAACTATACCCCGAAAGGGTATTTTGGTCATTTCACATATGCTTTTAAGGACATAATTGGAAGTCTGAGTTCATGACTTATACCTACTATAAAAATATTAAAATTTATTTATAAATTCAGTAGGTAACAAGTCTTAGGTACTAAATATGGTTTTAAACCATACTAGGCACCTAATTAGCGTAAAAGTCGATAATTGACGATATTTGAAATGTTTATGTGATTCTGAGATTTTGATCAGCCTTGAATGCTTAAAATATTTTATTTTTCATATCAAGTCAGTAGAAAAAGGTTTGGTATGCTAATCACATGCAAATCACATTTTATTAGCCAAAAGGACATTATCGTCAATTAAGGAATTTATACAAGAACTCTAAGTTATGGTCAGTATCTAATCTGACTCAACATTCCAAAAATTCCTAAAAATGATATCTTAACAGTAGGTAATGATTTTTGGGTCAAATTCTATGTTTAAACATGTATTATGTACAAAGGCGTAATTTAATTAATAAAAAGTTCAATTTTACGATACCTTGCATAACATCGTTTTAAGACCATAAAATGATGTCAAATTAATTTAGACATGCTTATATATCAGTACTTAACCTATTTGTATGCTCATAAATTCAGAAATCTCATTTTTAGACTAAAAGGGCATAATGGTTAATTATAAGCATAATCACGGAAACTAGCATATAATTCAGAATATTAATGACCAGGTAATATAACATCAGAGGGTTATATTACAACATAATATGGTCCTAATTGTCGCAACCCCCGTCCCCTACCATCCCGGGAACGAGCGGCCACGGCCAATGTCGGTGGTATCGGTGTTTATCATTTTGGCAGCGGAAATTACATCAGGACCGTAGTTAGGAAATATTTTATCAGAGTAAAATACCACATTTTCATAATATTAAACACGTGGGAATAATCTCAAGTTTTAAGTACACACATTTTCATAGGGATAAACCCTATTTTATTTAATAAAAACATCTCTTCATTTTAGGTAACTTTATAGCCACTTTTCCAAGCCTTCAGTGCTATCCAGCTGGCTTCTAATTTGTCACACCCTGACTTTTGCGGAAGCGTATACGTGTGACTTGTTCAGTTTTCATTGCATTCGATTATAATAAACAACTATATGATTAAAATGATGTTCATCCATTCATAAAGTTAAAAACATTACAAGCACCAGTCATTTAAGTTTCAAACAACACAACCTCTGATTAAGTTACAAACCAACAAAAGTGGATTATATCTAAACTTGAAATTTACATCCCGAAACAACACCAGCGCCCAAGATCCATCTTGTTTCCTGAAATACATGTAATTTTGAAAACATCAACAAAAGTTGAGCGAGTTCATGTGTTTTGTATGAGTTCCAATAAACTTGTACACATTTGAGAGAATCCTTTGAAAACAGGTATGCAAATCGTCTATGAACAGATCAATTAATGTTTTGCAAGGACATTAATATATGTGACGACATAGGGAGTACTCAACCCGAGTAGACAATTATTAGTGTCGAATCCCCTCGACTGTGTCGAATCACCTCGACTGTGTCAAATCCCCTTGACTGTGTCAAATCACCTTGACCGTTGCCGAATCACCTCGACTGGGATACAAAAGCACTCTAAGTGGTCACACAAGGACCATGAGTGGGGCTCGGCCGTACCCGTTAGATCTAACATTTGTCCATGTTTCTTAAGAGAGATAATGGCATTTCATTTTCAGCCTATGCTCACTTGATCTAATAGTTCATTTCATAGCCAAATCATACCCATGTTGACATGTATTTCACCCTCGAGAGTTATAATCCAAAAACAGTTAAGAGGAAAAGGGGACATGAACTCACAGTTTTGCGTTCCGAAGCGTATGCTAGCAAAATCAAATGTCCAAAATAATTCCTGACCTACACGTGCCCTAATTCATATAAGACACTAAGGTCCATGACATAAAGCTCTAGCACATGTGTTGGTCATAATCAAATCATCCAACTAGCTAGTTTTGAAATAACTCGTTTCTTGTTTTGACACGACACGCTGACACGTTGGTGATTCTTTCCGAATTGACAAAATATATATTTTTACACCAATATATATATATATATATATGTATATATTTATAGTAATATGTATTGACATTATTGTACTCGTAGTAGTTTTGACCTAATCATATCTGGGTATAAAAGTAAATATACCTTTAACCCGGTTCGGTGGCAACTAGTTATATACATAAAAATTTGTGTATTTTATTTAGAGAATTAACTCTCATAATACGACAAATATCTATGTACAAAGAAATGATAAATTTATATTTGTTTTGTTCAAAGTCTACATTTGTTTACATAAATGCTAATAATACTCTCATAGCATTAATGATATGAGTTTAGTGTCTTTAAGTTTCTATGTATTTTTCTAAAAAAAAAATAAACTTCCATAGCGTAGTCCTTCACATTTATAAAAGATTTATGGCACAATAAATACCTATTTATCACAATTCATTTCAACAATTCTTTAAGTCCATCTATCACGTATTAATGTAAATATGAAATTAGTTCTAAAAAATTCTCATATACAATGTTCTCTTCTTCTGTATAAGCTTTTAGTTCAACGTCTTTTAAGGTTTTATACACCAACTCACTAGTTTTAAATTATATCTAATCTCTAGATATTTAATATCCCAACAGTACCATACGTGGTCCAAAATTATATATGCTACAAAATATTTGTATATATATAGATATACATATAGATATACCTACTACATACATGATACATAATATATATACCAATGTTCAGAAGATACATTTTAATTAAACATTCTTGTGAGAGTTTTTGTGAACCACTAAGCATGCTTATTAAATATTGTGTACAATCTTTCGTGAGCCAACTTTCACAGTTTAGTAAAAAAATCACGTTTAGCCAAGTTTATATCTCAAAAGATTCATGGTTTTAAATGTGAAAAAGGTATGAGACAAGGGGATCCTCTCTCCCCTTTTTTATTCCTCACCGTGATGGAGGCACTCACTTGCATGTTTAATAGCGCGAGGGAGGCAGGGGTCATTAATGGTTTGGTCACTCCTAACAATGGGCCGATCATTTCTCATCTATTATACGCGGATGATGCCATTGTTTTAGGCGAATGGTCGAAGAACGAGATAGTCAACATTGTAAGGATTCTTCGTTGTTTTTATTTTTGCTCGGGCCTCAAAATTAATATTGAGAAATCACATCTTTATGGCATTGGAGTGGAAAGGATTGATATTGAAGATATGGCTAATGAGGTGGGTTGCAAGGCGGATTGCATTCCTTTTAAATATCTCGGGTTAAAAGTCGGTGCTAATATGAACCGCATTAGTAATTGGCAACCGGTGTATGATACGTTTCGTGCTCGTCTGGCTAATTGGAAATCTCATCTCCTTTCTATCGGGGGAAGGGTTGTTATTATCAAATCGGTGTTGGAGAGCCTTCCGACATACTATTTTTCCCTATATAAAGCTTCGAAAAAAGTCATTTTGGAATTGGAATCTATGATCAAAACGTTTTTGTGGGGTGGCTCTCTGGAGGAAAGAAAAATGCATTGGGTAGCTTGGGAGAAAGTTTCGCGACATAAGAAACAAGGAGGCCTAGGGATAAAAAGACTTGAAGAGGTCAACACTTCTCTTATTTTGAAATGGGGATGACGTTTTAAAACGGAGAATGATAATTTATGGAAAAAAGTTATTGAAGCGCTTCACCACAATAGAAACGGTTGGGAGTGTGTGCCTTTCAAAAAATCGCTCAGTGGGACGTGGAACAATATTGCTAAAACAGTCATTAACACTAAGGTAGACGGGTTTCCTTTATGGAAATATATTAAAGGAGAGGTCGGCAATGGTTTATATATTAGATTTTGGTTGGATGTGTGGCTTGTCAACGAGCCGCTGAAATCTAGATTCCCCGAACTATTCAGGATTGAGTTGGCTAAACGGTGTATGGTTGCGGACAGAATCAGTAGTCAAGGTTCCGTTTTGAATCAAACGTGGTGCTGGAACGTGCAGCAGATGTCTTCGGTTCAGCAGTCTGAGTTCGATCAGCTGTGTTCTCTGTTATCTGATGTGCAGGTTTCAGGTAATCTCGATCGGTGGAAGTGGACGCCAGAGTCAAACGGGGAATTCACGGTTAAATCGGTAAAAAATATCTTGGGGGACGAGGAAGTTCAGGCCAATGAACACATCATGGAGTGGTGCAAATGGTTACCGGCTAAAGTAAATATCCATATGTGGAGATTGATTATGGATAGGATTCCGACGGCCGATGCGCTTATTAGAAGGAATGTGCAGATCTCTAACTATGAGTGCATGTTGTGCAATTCGGGAGAGGAATCAGCAGATCATATATTTACAGCTTGTCACGTCGCGGCTATAATCTGGAACGGAATTAGTAACTGGTGTAATATTCCAAACATTTTTGCGTTCTCAACGAAAGACCTTCTCGGATTACATAAAGAGATCAGAGGATCGGAGAAGAAAAGGGACGCGGTTCAAGGCATTATTATGACGGTCTGCTGGAGTTTGTGGAGGGCTAGGAATAGTGTTAAATTTTCGAATGCCACGGTTAGGATTCAATCAATTGTTAGTGAAGTTAAATCGTTGAGTTTTCTTTGGTTTTCTAATAGGTCCAAACACAAAGGGGTTGAATGGGTAGATTGGAGTAGCTTTGTGAATATGTAATAGTTGTTGTTTTTGTCGGCCCGGTTTGGGTCGGCGTTTGTGGTTAATGATAGTTACTTTTCAAAAAAAAAAAAAAAAATCTCCAAAATGGAGAAAGGAGATGTTGTTTTATGAATAAACAATAGATGAGTGGTGGATTTTTATGCACATGGTGATTTAGACATCACCATACACAATCCCAAGCCAAAGATTTGTAAGGGTTTTGTGGTTATTTAATAAAGGTGACTATCTACACACCAAGTGTGTAGATAGTTTGGCCCTTTAATAAACAAGCATGCATCCATTTTCCTTGGAATTTGTTAATTCTTTAAAAGGTTGACTACCTTTTCTGTTTAGCTAGCTGTCAATCTCCAAAATGGAGAAAGGAGATGTTTTATGAATAAACAATAGATGAGTGGTGGATTTTTATGCACATGGTGATTTAGACATCACCATACACAATCCCAAGCCAAAGATTTGTATGGGTTTTGTGGTTATTTAATTCCCTTGTGTCTCCCCTTAGGTAACATGGGTTTCAGGGATTTTGTAGATTTCACTTTAAATAAAATAAAATGAACATGGAAAATGTATAAGTATTAAGTAATATGGATGCATGGTGTCAAGTGAGGAATTTAATTCTTGGAAGTTAATACATGACGATTAGGCAGAGTTGATAGAAAGCTACTAGATAACATCAAGATAAAAAATACGAATATGTGATCTGTAGTGTTCTTAATTGTTGTAGTGCATATAGTCTTGTTTGAATTATCATACTATATATACTAAGGTGTGTGTGTATATATATATATATATATATATATATATATATATATAGGATTAGGTTTAAACGTGAACAAAATCCCAAGAGTGAACTGCGTGAACTGATCTAGGCCCTTGATTTTTATGATCTTGAGATTTAAATGAGTGGCATGATGGTAATTATTTGATTAATTTTTATTAATAAAGTCATATGGATACCAAATAGAATATTCGAATTTATAATTTTCTGTTTTGTACCATCACCAACGTGTGCGTTCGTTTACCGACTAACATCACACCGAATCTAGGTCCTAAACCTGACGTTTAGCTGAGTACCGGAACCGTGCTGTCATAGCTAGTCTAACCGGCACGTCTACTAGTTGTTTTAGTGCACTGCCTAAACTGTTTTCAGGTATGACTATCAAAATAGTTGACATGCACTATTTAAATGTATATGACTGTATTCAGGAAATCATTCGTCTTGTTAATTCAATCATGCACAGTCATCAAGGTACAATTTACTGTTCATTATTGTACGGAATACATGGAAAATTGCCATTAATATATGAATTTAAGCATTTGTTTGGATATATAACAAAATGCATAATTTCATGTCCCTAAACTATTTAGTACTCAATAAGCATATCATGTCCCATAAGTTCATATATCAAGTTTTGTGACTCTAAAACTATTTAAAACTTAATAAGTATACCATGTCCCTTGGGTCCCAAAACTTGACGTATAACAAGAGTTAGCAAAATAGAAAATAGAAACACATACCCCAATACATTAGAATTGTTTGTTCTTTCTTCCAAAGACGAGATCTTCAGTTCGAAGTTTACTTGACCCGCTAAGGATCTCCTTCTCATGTGTTGTCCAGTATCAAAGTTATGACCCGCATTTTCAGCACATAACGAACCGCTCAATTGCATGTGAATCCGTACTAAAACCTACCTATTTGGGCAAGGACCCATTTTGACCTATAACTGAACCGGACTGACATCGTCATATTTCCGCTTCTACTATTGTATATGTATGACACAGAAAAAACAGACAAGTAGAAATATAGTAAGCATACCATTAGAATGGTTATAAATCATTTAACCATGGTGCAACCAACTTTCAACTTATGTCTTTTAAAACTCCAAACCTAAAACAAAACATAATTAGATAGGCAAAAAATTGTAGACAAATCTAGTACTTAAATATATAGTTACAACTTACAACAAATAAATTAAATCATGAAATTCAATAACATATACAATTGTGTGCATCCTTTTCATATATTAATATGTATTCTATTAAAAAGTATACCAAATTCCTAACTAAATACATATTAATTACAATGGATAAAGACATACCTGCAATTTCCAAGTTGGATGTGGCTAGGGGTGTTCATGAGCCGAACCGAACCGAACGGAGGTCTGCTCGTGCTCGGTTCGGTTTGAAACCGAGCCGCTCGGTTCGGTTCGGATTTAGGAAATCGAGCGGAAATCTTATGCTCATGCTCGGTTCGGTTTAGAACCGAGCCGCTCGGTTCGGTTCGCTTTTGCTCAGTTTTATTTAGCATTCCTAAACAACCATTCATTCACCAAAATTCATCAACTTATATGTCTCACACACACTTTAACACTTTAACAAAATACAAACATAAAAAGTCCCACAAAAATAAACACAAAATGTCATCCAAATGTTTATTGTTTAAGAACATCTAAAATGCAAAATAACTTCAAAAACACGCGTTGAAGTCATTCCAGACATCTTCAATCAAAAATTGAATTCAAAACATAAAATTTGATACAGTAACATCAATTCAAACACATAAAACACCCCTCTTTTTTTTTAACTGAGTTGAGAGAGATTAATGTTTTTTTTTTGAACTGAAGATATGAGGATTCTAGGGGCTGGATATGTTACATGTTTATTATATTTAATAATATATATAATAATAAAAATAAATTCGATCGAAACCGAACGAGCGACGAGCGAGCGTACCTATGCTCGTGCTCGGTTCGTTTTTAAACCGAACCGAGCTGCTCGGCTCGGTTTTAACCGAGCAAGGAATCGAACGAGCAAATTTCCGAGCTTTTTCGAACGATCGTCGAACGATCTTCGAGCGCCGAGCAGTTTGGACACCCCTAGATGTGGCCATGACCTAACAACATGTGTTTAGATAGATTTCTCATGAATTTACATTAAGTACATGCACTTATATACATACAGTGAATACATGCTCGAGCCTTAGAAACAAAGCTCGAATCGAGTCGAGCTCGAACTCAAGCTCTCATAAGTTAAACGAGCTCAAGCTTGAGCTTGGCTCATGTAGCATCCCGATTTTTCTTGTCAAAATTTTAATCGAAATAACGCGGAATATTAAGTCCCAAACTAGATCTTTTAATACTTTCATAGCAAAAAGGTAATTTCATTTTGTACTAATCAGATTAGTAGTATTCTTTGCAAAAGATTGTAATTGGTTAAGGTTTGATTTTACATAAACACCTTAGATTAATAAAATAGATAAAAAAAAAAAGATTAGAATTATATAAACATTATGTCCTACCCGAGACTTGCATTTATCACACATTTTGGGGAGCTTTACCTGAAATAAAACATGTATTTAACCCATTAGTAATCCATATATACTAGATTGCATTAAATTTCCGAGTTACTTTCCGATTACGATCTGGTCCATAAATCAGCACTCCATTAACACGTTTGGGTATCATATTAATACCACTAACGTTATTGTTAAGTAACTATTCATCAATAATAAACTTACCAAATTATAATCCCTTCGAAGTTCAGACTTTGTTAACGCACCTGGTAACTTCATAACTTCTTTATGTAATTGCGAAACCATTGAGACTTAAATTCTCATTTTCTCATCACTTACTTAATATTCAAGACACTTTTTTCTTCAGAATTTAAGAACTCGTCATATTTATTTCACCAATTCGTATACTTGACTAATGGACGGGTCATACCTTCTAAAAACACTTTCAACAACCAATTTACTATGAATGTAATAATAATTAAGGTGTTCATTATAAAGTAAATATTGAAACATACCTTGGTTTGAAGATGACGTTCCTACCCGGAGATCTTCCTCCTTCACTTTTTGACTTCCTAAAGTCAAAACGTTAATTAGTTTTCATACAACCCAAAGTATATATCTCCGTTTTGGGTTTCTATTCCTTTTTGAAAATTTCCCATGCACCCATTCCATTTTATGAGAAAACTTAAAGTTAAAATTGAGAGATCATTTCTTATATTAGATAAAATTTATGATTTCCCAGGTCATTTCATGTATGTATTTTGGTAGTTGGCAAAAATGACAAAAACCTTGGTATACAATTGATAATATGTAGTTTATTAAAATATTCATATACATCAAAATTGTGAGTTTTTAACTCACCAATATCACATATTAATTACTCAAGGTATATATAGTTATGTTGTAACATCCAGATGGTAACCAGTAGTTTTAACTTGCACCTGATGACATACTAGAAAATTATGATGATTTGCTCATTCAAAACAAAGTGAAATTCTAATATTTAGATAAGCATGGTTCTAGTATTCTTTCATTATGTCAATAACTCGTTTCATCCAATTAAGATACTGAAGTTAAAGAGTTAATTACATAGTTAGTCCCTGTGGTTTGCCCAAAGTAACATACTTAGGTACTAATAGTTTAAAATCACATTCTAGGGTATTAACTTTTCATTTTGTAACGTTTGGGGGTATTAACGTTATTTGTAGGTTTAAAATCACATTCTATTAGTACCTAAGTATGTTATTTTGTGTAAACCACAAGGACTAACTATGTTTATACCCTAGAAGTTAATACCTTCAAATGTTACAAAATGAAAAGTTAATACCCTAGAATGTGATTTTAAACTATTAATACCTTAGTATGTTATTTTGTGCAAACCACAGGGACTAACTATGTAATTAACTCGAAGTTAAATAAATAAAAAAATCCCTAATTTGGGTTCAAGCACCTTAATTTATAACCAAGGTTTAAAAGAACCGAAACAAGTTTCGAGGCGTTTTCCCTTTGCCTCACGAGGGGTAAGCCTCGAGGCGTAAGGACGAGGCGGTATTAATAAATAAATATAAAAATATATATTATAAAAATAATTATACTAACTAATTTCATCATTAGATTCATCAAAATCATCAAAAACACACATAAACAAGACATGAAATGCTTGAAATTGACACAAAAAGTCAAAAACAACCATCAAAATCCCCTGAGGCGCACTTGAGGCGCAACCTTCTTAGCGCCTCATCCCCTCTGAGGCGCATTAACACTAAAACCCCATGAGGCGCGCCTCAGACTCATTTTTTGGCCGTTTCGCCTCGAGACGCGCCTTGAGGCGCGTTTTTTAAAACCATGTTTATAACCCACCCCAAATTCAAGACATGCAGCAAACTTTTATTAAATCTTTGGATTTACAATGTGGAATATAAATTTTCCACGCCAAATCAACTCATACAGATTCTTACTTTTCAGGTTTCATTAACACCATTCAATCATACGAACTTAATGAAGAGAAAGTCGATTTTAGGAGCATTATTACTTACAGTGACTAGTGGATAAAGAATTTCAAAGGAGATAACCCAAATGATAAGGAGTTGTCTTTAATTTCTCCAAATTGTGGCCTAATCACTTCCACCCCTCCTTTCTGTCGAACCCAATTCACACACCCCCAAATACATCAGGTTTATTTCTCTCTTTTATCATCATTTTTTTAAGGGTGATACTATTCCCACCCCCCCTAATTCCTGATTACACCCCCCCTATAAAAACATCACATCCATCAATCCATCAATCAATCATTTGCTTTTTGTTTTTAGTGTTTTTTGTCTTTTTGTTGTCCTTTTAGTATATTTTAGTGTTTTTTTGTTTTTTTTTTTTTTTTTTACAAACTTTGGGTGTAAAAAACTACCCCCTCGGGCGTGCCGTTTGAAATTTTTTTTTTACGAATGTTGTTAAAATATACGGATCTAGTTGTAAAAAAAAATCGTGGTCAACGCCCCTCCGTGGCACGTGGTTCCCGAGGGGGTAGTTTTTTACACCCAAAGTTTGTAAAAAAAAAAAGAAAAAACAAAAAAATAATAAAAACACCAAACTTTGGGTGTAAAAAACTACCCCCTCGGGCGCGCCGTTTGAAATTTTTTTTTTACGAATGTTGTTAAAATATACGGATCTAGTTGTAAAAAAAAAATCGTGGTCAACGCCCCTCCGTGGCACGTGGTTCCCGAGGGGGTAGTTTTTTACACCCAAAGTTTGTAAAAAAAAAAAAAGAAAAAACAAAAAAATAATAAAAACACCAAGTCAAGAATAAGGTGCTACTGCCTACTATAATTGGTGCTACTGCCTCAAAACAGAAAACAAATATCAAGGAGAAATGCCTACTACTATTATTATTATTATTAAAAAAAAAAACGTGGATCATATAATTGGTGCTACTGCCTACTATAATTGGTGCTACTCTCTCAAATTTCAATCTAAAATTTTACAAAGTGACGTGAACTATCAAGTGCCTGGTGAAACAAGTTCGTTCATAAATCAAGATATTTACGGAAAAAAAACCATTCAAGGACGATCCTGGTGAACCAAGTCCGTTCATGACACAAGATACAGACGGACAAGGTTTTTTTACCAACCTTTTAAACACACCGGGATATGATTTCATGGGGTTGAACCAAGATATTGTCGGACAAAGTTCTTTCGCCAACTCTACAAGTGCGCCAGGCTATGACTTCATGGGGTTGAACCAAGATCAAGCATCACAGGTGATACACAACTATATTCATCTAATTCCAAAAATCTTCCATGCGTATGTTACACGCATACATAACGTGTTAGGTGATGGAAATTGTGGGTTTCGGGCGACAGCTTCTGCTCTCGGGTACGATGAAGATGAATGGTTATTTATCCGGAGATCACTGTTGGAAGAGCTACTCGAGTTTAGAAATAAGTACACTAAGGCTTTCTTAGGCTCATTCAAAGATGTGTTCACGTCCTTGGCTTGGTCAGGATCGGGGTTTGCACCTGAAAAACACTGGATGATTATGTCACACCCCCAAAATCCACCATGCGGAGTATCACCGCTTGGAGGCGTGACATGACCAGGATCGAGCCACCAATCATATTGAACAATTCAATTAAGTAAATAAAACCAAACATAATACGATTGGTGACCAAAGCTAGTTAACCTTGTTTGGTTTAAACAGCGGAAGCGTAAACGTGAGTTCAAAACATAAGTTCACAGTTCATAAGTTTAAAGTCTCAAACATAAGTTCTATAGGTTTATAAAGTTCAATTATTAAGTATGGGATATAACAACCCATGTTCCACAACGACTCCTTCCCCGTGCAAGCTCCAAGCATTTAGCGACCTGTAAGGCATGTAACAACTAGTCAACAACAAAGTTGAGTGAGTTCACGTTTGGTTGTTTAGTTAATGAGTTCGTATCAGGAATCGGGAGTTCGTTTCATAACCAAGTATTTCCCATTATTCTTGATTCCCAAACCTTTACGATATTTAGTGGGGGCTTCCCATTATGTATGTTACTAGACTAGGCGTATCCATAAGTGTCCTTCCCAATCCGAGGACGGTGTTAAGTATGAGTGTACGTAGGTTTTACGTACGTGCCCTTCTCATCCGAGGACAGTAGTGAGTGTGAGTGTACGTAGGTTTTACGTACGTGCCCTTCTCATCCGAGGACAGTAGTAAGTGTGAGTGTACGTAGGTTTTACGTACGTGCCCTTCTCATCCGAGGACAGTAGTAAGTGTGAGTGTACGTAGGTTTTACGTACGTGCCCTTCTCAATCCGAGGACAGTAGTTGGTAGTCTAGTAGTGTTGGTAATATAAATAGAGTGATAGTACGAGTAGTTATTCAATCCCATTCCCAACCACCGGGAATCCCATGCCTTAGTAAGGGTGTGAACTCACCTCGGTTTGCTCGGTTAGATTCTCAATATAGCTAACAGTCAAGGTCGGTCAATCACGTCCTAGTATGATTTACCAGTTAGTCATTTAGTGGCTTTCAAATAGAACACAAAGTTCCTACACGTATCTATCACACAACATGCATCACTGTAACGGTTTATGCCCATCTAAGTTTCCCGTCCATTCCCCACTCAAAATCAAACATACGATAATGCACATAACATATATAACATGTCAAATCATTCACAGATAGCATACTCGACATTTAGACACGCAAATCACTACTTATGTCGTTTCAGCATTAATACTCAAAACCGGCTGTTTTCGGACATTTAAATAAAATAGTTAGATTATTCCAAAAATTCCCAAATTTTTATAGAACATCATAAACATTCCATATTTTATTGTGTAAAAATATCGGGGTCCGGTTTATCACCAATATTTTATAAAAATTCATATTCGGGACTGAACTCAGATTTATGTATTTCTGACCACAGTCCACGAAACAATTTATTACAAATTCATCGTAAGTCCGATTTGTGAAATTCCAGTGGGGTAATTACAAATACTTCAGTTATCATCTACAGTAAAATTTTCATGGTCCGATTCATCACAAAACTCAGGTTATGACCGAAAGTACGACGCCCATTTATTGCTGTCAAAATTCAGCTTAAGTAGCTGTTACAAATTAACACTTTAAAAATAGTAAACGGAGTCCAAAAATTACGATTCCGGTGCCATTAGAACCGTATTTCATAATAACATATTTTAGATTCAAAATATCAATTTTTCGTTGAGGTTAAGACCTGTTTACAGCCAACAGAAGTGGGCTGTAAAAGTTGGACAGATTCTGATTTCAAGTGTTTAACCTTCTAAATCGTGTTCGATCGATTCCGTTAACAAGTTTAGTGACCACAACAATATCACATACTAATATTATTCAGCACAACATCAGATAATCAGCCAATCATCATAATCACACAAGATCTACATGATTTACACTAATATTCATCCATTAACCACCTTGTTCATCAGTTTAGTATACTTTTAGTTGGTGATCTTATATGTTAGTGATTTTCAACCGACGAAACTGTTATTAACCACTATAGAATAGATCAAGAAGGCGTTTAGAGTCACTTACTACTAGCTCGAGGCTAGGGAAGAAACTAGACGAAAAACGGGTGGTTAATAGCGACGTAGAGAGGTCCTTGGCAATCCGGGTGCACCGAGCTTCCTTATGCGTGATCCCTCACACTTGTATGTACTTGGACTTACTTGAAGGAAATTGAAAAATGGATAGATGGAAGTGAATGCTCTCGGCAGTAGGCAAGGCAAGAGGGAAATTTTTTTTTTTTTTTTTTTTTTTTTGCAAAGTGTTGATGTGTTGTGAACTTGCATGCAATTAAATAATCCATCATCCATTATTAACCATTAGTCAATATGTAGTGTAGATATTAGGCTAAACAAATAAAATATTTAAAATGTAAGTGGGTGTGTCTCACATGGGGGAACAATCGTTTGGGAGGGGGGGGGGGGGCATTTGGTTGAAATTTAACTAAATAGCTAAGGTTTAGTTATGTTAGTTGGTTGATTAAATTAATTGTTAGGGTGTTATATAATATAACGGGTGTTAGGGTATTCGGGGACCTTAACTAGCTCAATAAAGGAAAAATAGTGTTAATGTCAATATTTTTATGTTCCGGGTAGATTTCGGTTGTTCGGTTCGACACTGTTCCGTTAAACTGCTTAATTAATCCGTAAGGCGTCCTATTTATATATTTTTGTAACGTTTTTACTTTCTAACACTTAGGAAAATATAACGGACTATTTAGTGACCTTTCTGTACACTATTAGTATATTAACAAATACGTGTAAGCATGACACAGATATCAGAAAGCAGTTAAGTGATTCCACACAGTCGTCAAGCACTTTAATTGTCATTAATAATTTGTACGGAATACATGGGATTTTGAGGGTTGTCACAGATTATGCCAGAGGCAGGATTCTTGATTGCGAACAAGTTTAATGTGATCGTTCATTTTTTATCTCAAGAAAAAAGAAACAGTTCTACTTGTTTTCCGCTTTGGAGAGGCCCTCACGAGTTCCCAGAAAAAAAAATAATTACAATTGCACACGTGAATGGTAACCATTTTATAATGGTAGAATTGCAAGGAGAGTATCCAATTGCCAGCACAAACAACCTATGGAAATTAATGAGAGAAAATGATGCAGCTGGCTGGGAGAATATATTTGAATCACGTCAAAATATGTATAAGTCTTGGATAGCACAACCTGCTACATTTGGGGGGTGTATCGATTAAACCTCTGTATGTAAATTATTAAATGATAATAATTTTGTAAAAAAGTACTTATTTTTATATAGCTTTTGTTACAGCTATAAATATAATTTGATAAATTATAACAATAAAAACTAATAATAAATACTATATCATTACTACTACTAATAATAATAAATATAATAATAATAATAATATTAACTAATTAAATAATAAACAAATACTAATTAATAATAATAATAATAATAATACTAACTAATTAAATAAATAAATAAAAAAGACAACAAAAAAACAAAATAGGCTAGAAACAAAAACCAAGTGATTGATGGATGTGATGTTTTTAATAGGGGGGGTGTAATTAGTAATTAGGGGGGGTGGGAATAGAATGACCCTTTTTTAAATGTGTTGTGTTGACGGTCAACAACATGTAAACACAAATTCAAATTAACCAAATTAAAAAGGATCCATTAGAAGGTCCTTAGAATCCATCTAGAATCACGCTTTATAACTTTGAACAATGAACATTATTCACATATATTATCATTCAAAATCAGTCTACACTATCAAATCATCTTTGTCATACCTACGAAGCTTTTTCATGGGTTAATTATCAAAACCCCTTTATGTATTACAAGTAAAATGGTAATTTTTTTTTTTTGAACGGCAAATTTGGATCACTGAAGAGTAAAGATTGAGAAAATTGGAAACAACAATAATAATGTTCCACCCACGAGAAGAGTAAAGATTGACGCAATCATTCAATTGCGACTCTCAAAGCGAACTACATGTGAAAATTACAACGCTTCCTTCGATTTTTTTATGAGATGCCTTCCACGTTCTGGACCAGTTCCACCGCCCCTACCAAGGGCATGTTTGGCTAAGCTTTTTGAAATAACTTATTGACTTATTGGTTTTTTGGAAAAGTCAGTATGAAGTGACTTTTTAGAAAAGTCACTTTTCCCCTCACATACAACCTCATTGCCTAACATCATTTTAGAGCTTATGAATTTTCAAAAAGCCAATAAGTCAATAAGTTGTTTCAAAAAGCTTAGCCAAACATGCCCTAAAAATTTTAGGATATGGGGAGGGAAACCAAAGTAAAAATTTTGGGCGTGAATGTCACAATGGGTGGTAAATCTAAAAATTTTGGGATATGGGAAGGGAAACCAAAGTAAAAAAATTTACAAATTAATTATTAAATAAAAAAAACATATATAAGAAAACAATCCATTATAAAAAATATATATAGCGGAATATATAAATATAAACAGTTTTAAGCAATATATTTTATTTAGCTATAATGAAAAATAAAAAATAATATTATTTTATAATGATGAAAATATTATATTTGTACCTCACAAGTTTCAATTGTAAATTTTATTATGATTTGCATATTCCAACTAAATGGACTCGTATGGAGAGGGACTTTGTTGTCTTATGTATGTGTCACGTTAATTAGAGGGCTTTATTGTCCTTGCTCAATAGCTAGTATGGTATGGGATAGAGCCCCTCAGTCTAATTCTCTATAGTACCACTCCCCCTCCCCCGCCCCACGTTTAATACCTCACATAAACACACAAGAGCTTGTTATTGCTTTAACTGGCTATCAATAGCACCCCCACCCCAATAGCTAGCATGGCATGGGGAGGGGTGTTATTTCCTCGAAAAAGCTAAGGTCCATGTAGACTACACAGTGTGGTAGGCAAGGACAATGAAGAAAATTCCCTGCCATGTAGGCGTCGTATAGAAATTGGGGGATTTGGCCTCTACATTACAAAATGTAAGGGGTGGGTGAAACGCAAGGAGGCAAGAGCAAAGGAGCAAAAAGTCATGTGGGTGTTGGGTAGGGGTGTAAATAAGCCCAGAGGCTCGAGAGCTACTCGTGATCGGCTCGGTTAATAGCTCGAACAAGTCGAGCCTTAACGAGCCCGAGCTCGAGCCTGAAATAGAGCTCGTTTAGTTATCGAGCTCGAGCCTGAAATACAAAGCTCGTTTAGGCTCGCGAGCCCAAACGAGCCTAAACAAAATTTTAGTTTTTTATATATATAATATAATAATGATGATTATAACATTGGTGAGCCGAGCTCGAGCCGAGCTTTAGCTCGCTTAATCGCTGTTGAAACGAGCTCGAGCCGAGCTTCTAGCTCATTTGAGGTTGTTCTCGAAATAGCTTGAGCCGAGCTCGAGCTTTGGGTTTTACTCGCGAGCCGAGCTCGAGCTCGAGCTCAAGCTTCATAAAAACATAACAAGCCGAGCTCGAGCCTAGTCGGGCTCGGCTCGTTTACACCCCTAGTGTTGGGCAATGCCCAAGGTCAATGTGGACAAGGTGGTAGGCAAGGCGTGGATGGGATCCCCCTATCCCCCCCCCCCCCCCCCCCAACCGAGTGGTCTAGTTGACGAGGACTACCTATGATTGACATTATTTTGATCATAATTAACTACCTTTAACCTAACTAAACTTATGGTCATGATAACTCTTAGTGTGCCATGCGGACTTTAAAAGTCGTATAACTATTAATGGACCATGATAAACTTTATTAGATCATGTTAGATCTTTGAGGGTTAGTGTCACACCCCAACCGATAGCGGAATCATCGGGGCGCGACACTAAGCGAAACAGATTGTCTAGAAGTTTCCATAACAACTATATTTACCAGTTATTTAAAGCAACATGTCCCATACCATGTCATAAAAGATAATACAATTATTACAGAAAAGATCTAGTCAAATTGTTCTGTTCCGATAACTCAGATTTTTATTACAGCCAATTGTTTATTGATCTAGGTCTTTCCTAGCCTCGATTTCACAGCAAGCTAAGCAAATAAGCACCCTAAGCATCTGTCACATACGTTAAAGTAAAGGTCAATACACATAGTGTAAAGGTGAGCATACAAGTTTAATAGATATAATAGAGTTCGAAATCGTTACGCATAACCAGCACGTACACAGTGTAAAATGAGGCATGTTAGTTATCGACATGAACCTATCGATACCAATGACTGCGAGTTGACTGCCCAAGGCAGTTCGTAATACACACTCACCACCGTGAGCCATGTAACAAATTGTCCTTAACAACCCCTGAGGGAACAGGTGCTGAGTCCAAACAAATAGTACTATCGTTGCTAAGGCAGGTAGACAACATTCCATGTGTAAACATAACAAACAAGCATTCATTAAGTCGCATATAACATGCGGTAATTGGTTAGCGATTAAAGCATTGCGTAGTGTGTTTGATGTGATTTAGAATAAGTAACGTATGTAACACCCAAAAGTGCGTAAAGCAAAAAGGGATCGAGTATACTCACAGCGATTGATGTATTGAAAACATAGAAGTATCTCTGCCTTTCGGATGGTCATTCGATTGGTAGTCCGATCGGGTGACCGGTCGTTCGGGTGACAATCCGTTCGGATGGTCATCCGATCGGGTGACCTTTCGAGTGGATTGTTTCTTCCCTTGGGAAGGATGTGTTTGTGTATGATGGCTTGTCTTTTGAAGTTTTCGTTGTAGCATTTTGAAAACATAGAAGTATCTCTGCCTTTCAGGTCGGTCGATCGGACGGACGTTCGATCGAACGACAACCCGATTTGTTAGACACCTTAGTGAGAACAAGTTCACAGCAGTTTGTTACTCGATCGGATGGCTGTCCGATCGAGTGGAAATCTGTTAATACTGAACATGTAGAAAATTGTTTAAGTATTGAAGTCTGAACATTACATGGTCGAGTGGTAGTTCGATCGGGTGGTAATCCGATCGGGCAGCACTTCGTTCAATGTTTATCCTTCAAAGTTTGAAAGTGGAAGTTAAGTGTGGGGCCAAGGTGCAAGCCGGTCGGGTGGCAACCTAATCGGGTGACAATCCGATCAGACGGTAGTCCGATCGAACGACATTCCAACCTGGTCGACCTGATTGTCTTCTTCCTAGGTCATTTCGATAGTTTATCATTTTATCGAGACGGTGTGACAACGTGCTAATCAACAGAACCCCATATTGACCCCAGTGACCCGATTGAACAGGAATCACCCAAGTTCAACCAGTTAACCGGTTTCAAGAAGGCTGTTCGTGGTTAACCCGAAATCGGTAATCTCATGGATAGAATCCAGATCTTGAACCAACGCATCCGCAATAAAGAGTAGAAGATCAGGACAAGCTCCGATTCTATTGGTTTTGAGTGCATTGAGTGTAAAAGAGTTGAAAGAAAGTTGGAAAACCATCTTTCAATCCTTTTCACGGTGAATATGTTTAGATCTATGGAAGATCTTTGTTTATTTGTGTGGAAATCGTTCAGATCTAAGTTGTTCTTGGTGGATTGAAGCCAAAACATGAAGTTCTCAAGAACACCATGATGACATCATCCTAGAACACCTCAAATTTAGTGATTTCACGGTTAAAAGTTAAGATTCAAAAGATAGAAAGGTGTAGGAGTGCGTGTAGATCAAGAAAGTACAAGATTTAGGTTGAGATCTTACCGGAATCGTGAGAAATCGAAGAAAAGGTGAGCTTGGAGCGCTGGTCGGACATGAGAGTGCAAAAGTGGTAAGTTGTGATGTTGACAGGGGTATTTATAGGCTTACCATAAGTGGAAAGGGCTAGTCGATCGGGTGGCAGCCCGATCGAATGGTTGGTCGATCGGCTGGTCACTTGGTTGATTAGCCACTTGATTCGAGTGTTCGGTGCAACGAGTTTTGCCATTTCGATTGTGATTGCGAGCATTGCGATGCGATAGAGTTTCCTATTCAAATTACTTTTAATCCCAACTACTATACCAACATACAATCATCATTAATTGACTTGCGTTTAGCATTTGCGTTTCGATTGCGATTCGAGTTTTGATTGCGTTTCAATTAATCACCACACATAACATAAATAAACATGCATAAGTAACACAAAAAAGGCACACACACATAAAACAATATCCAGAACGCGTAAATCGAGTTGCGAGTGCGATTGCGGTAAGCGATCAAATATGCGATAAATATCGAATAAACATCGATTATTAATAAGTACTCCACATAATACAACTAACGTTAAGCATAAAATAGACTATCTACAAGTCAAAGAAGTCAAAACAGGAATTGAGCAAGGAGCGACAGATCGCAATTAGCAATCTTGTCTCCCTTTGACTTCAATCTTGACTTTGACTTTCGAAACACGGGGTGTTACAGTTAGGTTGGACATAAACTGAGTCTCTTAACTAGGTTAGCCCTAAAGTATATAAAGTGTTATATAACATGGGATTTTTGGACATAAACTGAAATTAACTCTTTTAAAAGGCACGTTTCATAATTTTGGTAATACATAAAGGACACAAAGTGTAATTTACTCTAGATTATATGTGTTTTGATGGTTCATATTGGCCCGTCATTGTCAATATAAGCTTTATTAGGTTGTATCTAGGGGTACAAACGAGCCGAGCGGCTCGCGGGCTACTCGAGATCGGCTCGAGAAAAAACTCGAAACGAGCTGAGCCTTATCAAACCCGAACCGAGCTTGAGCCTAAAATAAAGCTCGTTTGTTTATCGAACCCGAGCTCGAGCCTTGCATATGAAGCTCGTTAGGCTCGTCGAGCCTTAGTGTAAACGAGCCGAGTCAAGCCGAGCTTATTCAAACTTGTTTACAAGCCGACCTAGAACCTAAAAATAAGCTTATTTAGTAAACGAGCCTGAGCCCGAGCTTCACTTATCGAGCTCGCGAGCCTAAAAAGTCTATTATTTTTATTTAATATATTAATTAATAGATAATAAACGAGCCGGTCCTGAGCCAAGCTTGAGCTTGAGAAAATACAAACGAGCCGAACTCGAGCCTTGAAAACAAAGCTCGAATCGAGTCGAGCTCGAGCCCGAGCTCTCATATGTTAATCGAGCTCGAGCGCGAGCCTAGTCAAGCTCAGGTTCGGCTCGACTCGTTTGAACCCCTAGCTGTATCACGTCTTAAAAGGTTATATTTAGTTGCATTAGACCTTAACGGGAAATAACACATTAATCATATGTCCTATTTGATCATTTTGGGCCTTAACAATCACGATGACCTTTAGGTAATCAGGATGTGCTTTGTTAGGTCACATTAACTCCAAATGGATTATAATGGGTTGTAATTGGTTAAATTATATCATAATGGGCAATAATAAATCATATATTAGGTCTTACTAGTTAAGATGGCTCTTAATGAACCATGGCGGACTTTATTACACCATATCGGGTATTATAGGGTTATATTGAGTTGTAATGAGCCAACCATATTAGACCAAGATGTATAATAAATGATTATGCATGTCTTAATAGACCGTATTGTGCTTTAATTGTAACGATGGCTCTTAATGGATCATGAATGACATTCTTTATTATGCTATATTGGGTTGGGTCTTAAAATGTTAGATCAGGATGTGGTGAGTCTTTATAGGTCATAAAGGGTTATAAAATACTATATGTCTTAATGTATTATAGTGGATTTTTTATCCAAACAAATATTAACAAAAACGCGTTTTGACTGAACCAAATGCATACGCCATATAGATGGCGCATTTTGACCATCTATTATGATACGAACTCACTAGGGTGTTACCCTCTTTGAACTAACCCATCCATTTTGCTAGGTGTATATAACACTTTTTATTTATAATATTAACAACATTTTGCAAGGTGTATATAACACTTTTTGTTTATAATTTAAAAAACCGAATTGAATTTTATATGAAGGTTTTAATTTGCACTCTATAGTTTTATATACATAATATATGATAATTACTAAGAACTAAATCAATTTTTATGTTAGCTTATTCTATCTAAAATTAGTTAAATGATTTCCCCTCATTGTCAATTTTCCCTCCACTACTATCAAATTTTCCTACTCACTAATATTCCCTCCTTTCAAAAATTCACATTTTACTAGGATAAATTGTGGGACCTTCACAATTTATTAATCCTCTTAAGTGATGTTTGTTTACCTCTTAATGAGGCTTTTAATGGTTCAGACCTCTTACTGATTCAGTACTTAATGGTTCAGATTGTTTGTTTCGCGAACAAATGTCTGAATGGTTCAGACATTTGCCTCTGAATGGTTAATAATTATACAGAAATGTCATAAAATAAGTGTGTGTCATTATTCGCATATCAAGATAGATCATGTTTTTTAAGACGCTAAAAGGATGATACACAAAAAAGTGTGTCATAAATATATTGAATTTGGTAAAACCATGACATTTTTTTCTTGACAGGCACCTTTGAATGTCATAAAATGAGCGTGTGTCATTGTTTGCGTGTCAAGATAAATCTTGTTTTTTTATGACGCTAAAAACATGACACACAAAAAAGAATGTCATAGATTTATTAAATTTTGTAAACCATGACATTTTTTTCTTGACATACGCTTTTGAATGTCATAATATATGCGCGTGTCATTGTTTGCGTGTCAAGAGGAGTGTATTTTCTAGTAGTGTGTTCTTAAATGTTGTAGTGCATATAGTCTTGTTTGAATTATCATACTATATATACTAAGGTGTATCGTGTGTGTGTGTCTATATATATATATATATATATATGAGCGTACACGTTTTAAATCCTAAATCTTTAGAATGCGACTCCGCGTATATAAAAGAAAATATTGGTTAGAGGTTATATAAAAAAAATATTAATCTTTATTAATAAGGTCATATGGATACCAAATAGAATATTCGAATTTATAATTTTCTGTTTTGTACCATCACCAATGTGTGCGTTCGTTTACCGACTAACATCACACTGAATCTAGGTCCTAAACCTGATGTTTAGCTGAGTACCGGAACCGTGCTGTCATAGCTAGTCTAACCGGCAAGTCTACTAGTTGTTTTAGTGCACTGCCTAAACTGTTTTCAGGTACGACTATCAAAATAGTTGACATGCACTATTTAAATGTATATGACTGTATTCAGGAAATCATTCGTCGTGTTAATTCAATCATGCACAGTCATCAAGGTACAATTTACTGTTCATTGTTGTACGAAATACATGGAAAATTGCTAGTTGTCACATAATTGGCTTTCATAATTTGTTACCTGAAACGCGTTTAAAAACATTTTGTCAGTGGGAAATACTGGTGAGTGAATCTCAGTTTAATCAAGTTAAGTAAAACCATTGTACAGTATTGAGGGCGGTCGCACAATTACATTTGTTTCTATCTACTTTAATTAACACCCACGGTACTGTCAACCCGACTTGTGGTCATGTTACTACTCACAATGTAGTAACAAATTTTGTATACAAAACCCCAACATACCGACGATAATTGTAGAATACAAATACTCAATCACGGCTTAATATAATGTTAATTAAGTGAGGTTTTGTAAAAATAGTTTGCAAAAAGGGAGATTGCTCACATTCCTGTCTTAGGGTTTTCTTTAAGGATTTCCTGGTGATTATCTATAAATTACACAAATGCACACGTGTTAGTATGATAACCCAATATTTACATTAGTAATACCCTCCCCGAGACGGCATTCCAACGACTACGTCGGGCAGAACCTCGACAGCCGTTACGGAACCCTGGATCAATCGGGCAGCGTATCTAATACATAACCGGGGTTATGATACTTACAACAGGGCAGAACTTCGTTATTTAGGGGGGGGTATTATACCCGAGAATCACTTTAACTATGTGAAAATTCGAGAGAGAAAGAAATTTTGGTGCGAATTGGACTGAAGGCCGATCAAGGGAATTTATAGGGCTGATCAGACTCATCGTCGCGCCCTGCGACGGAAACCACGAAGGGCTTTGCGGCCCGCGACGCCAGCTAGGGTTGGCTCTAGCTTAGCTGAGTTGACACGTAGCTTCGACACGAGTCCGACACGTGGCGGCACCGGGTTAAGCCTGGTGGCCAGGCCGTCGCTCCCCGCGACTGAAGTAGCCAAGGGCGTCGCGCCCCACGACGACCCATTTAATTTCGTTTTTATTTTATTTTTATAATATTAAAGGTATTCGGGGTCCGTTTTCGTGTACGGGTGTATTTTAAGACGTATAGTGACAATTTAATTATTTTTAGGGTGTCGAAAAATTTAGGAGGGTTGTTATATCCTCCCCACCTTGTTTTAGAGCTCGTCCTCGAGGTCTACTGGAACAAGTGTTGATATTTCCTTTGCATTTCTGATTCAAGCTCCCATGTGTACTCTGGTCCTCTTTTGGAGTCCCATTTTACTTTGACCAGGACTAATCTCTTGTGCTTGAGGTTCTTAATTTTCCTGTCTTCAATCTGTAGAGGTCTTTCTACAAATATAAGTTGCTCATTAACCTCTATTTCCTTAAGATGTACCATCAGCGATTCATCAGCTAAGCATTTCTTGAGATTAGATACATGAAATACATCATGTATTCCTGCCATTTCCTCTAGCAGTTGTAGCTGATAGGCTACAGGTCCTATTCTTCTAATAATCTTAAAAGGTCCAATATACCTGGGGCTTAGCTTTCCCCTTTTGATGAATCTTACCACTCCTTTCCAAGGAGAGACTTTCAATAACACTTTATCTCCTACCTGAAATTCTAACGGCTTACGTCTGTTATCTGCATAGCTCTTTTGTCGATCACGTGCTGCTTTCAGTCTTTCCTTGACTTGGATAATTTTGTCGGTGGTTTCTTGTACTATCTCAGGTCCGGATAGTTGCTTTTCTCCAATTTTTGCCCAACAGACTGGAGTTCGGCACTTTCGTCCATAAAGTGCTTCAAATGGTGCAGCATTGATACTTGTGTGATAACTGTTATTGTAAGAGAATTCTATCAGTGGTAAGTGATCGTCCCAATTACCTCCGAAATCAATTACACAAGCTCTAAGCATATCTTCCATTGTCTGAATTGTCATTTCGCTTTGTCCGTCCGTTTGAGGATGATAAACGGTGCTTAGATTCAGCTTGGTTCCCATTGCTTTTTGGAAATTTACCCAAAAATAAGAGGTAAAACGGCTATCCCTATCAGAAACAATTGATAAAGGAATTCCATGTAATGAAACTATTTCATTTACATACAACTTAGCTAACTGTTCCATACTGAAAGTTTCCTTCATTGGTAGGAAATGAGCTGACTTAGTTAGCCTGTCTACAATCACCCAGATTGTATCATTACGTTTTCTTGTTTTGGGTAACTTGGTAACAAAATCCATTGTTATCAATTCCCATTTCCAAACTGACATTTCTAACTGTTGCAACAATCCTGAGGGCTTCTGATGTTCAGCTTTGACTTGTGAACAGGTTAGACATTTAGAAACATAAGCTGCTATATCCTTTTTCATTCCTATCCACCAAAAAATCTTTCTTATGTCCTGATACATCTTATCACTTCCAGGATATATCGTATACTTAGACTTATGGGCTTCTTCTAGTATACGGTGGCGTAGGTCTCCTAATTTAGGTATCCACATTCTTTTCTTATGGAATCTCCAAATTCTATTGGTTCCTTGTTCTAATTCCTTAATCATTCCTTTTAACTTTTCAGTATCATCCTTGATTACTGATTCTTGTGCTTCTTTAATCTGTTCATTTAAATCTACCTGCAGGTTTAACTTAAGAGAACGCACTCTTTTTGGTTTTTTATGATACTTTCGACTTAAAGCATCAGCTACTACATTTTCCTTTCCTACATGATACTGGATATTACAATCATAATCACTAAGGATCTCCATCCAGCGTCTTTGTCTCATATTCAATCCTTTTGCCCAAAAACATACCTTAAACTCTTATGGTCTGTGAAAATGGTAAACTTACTACCGTAAAGGTAATGTCTCCAAATCTTTAGGGCAAAAATTATGTCTCCTAGTTCCAAGTCATGGGTTGAATAATTCTCTTCATGATTCTTAAGTTGTCTAGATGCATAAGCTATAACCTTTTGTCGTTGCATTAATACACATCCATAACCTAACTTAGAAGCGTCACAATAGACTACAAAGTCTTCAGTTCCTTCTGGTAACGCTAGTATGGGTTCATGGGTTAGTCTTTGCTTAAGAATTCTAAAGGCTTCTTCTTGTTTTGGTCCCCATTCAAACTTAACCGATTAGCTTAGTTAAGGGAATGGCTATTCTAGAAAAATCTCGAATAAATCTTCTATAATAACCGGCCAATTCTAAGAAACTTCTAACCTCGGTTGGTGACTTAGGGGTTTTCCATTTGGTAATCGCCTCGATCTTGGTGGGATCCACATGAATTCCTTCATGATTGACTAAGTGTCCAAGAAACTGTACATGTTCTAACCAAAATTCGCACTTCGAAAATTTAGCATAAAGCTTTTCTTTTCTTAATAAACTTAGAAGTGCGTGCAAATGCTCTGCATGTTCCTCTTTACTCTTAGAGTAAATGAGAATATCATCTATAAAGACAATTATGAATTTATCCAAATATGGCTTACATATTCGGTTCATCATGTCCATAAATGCAGCTGGGGCATTGGTTAAACCAAATGGCATGACAGTAAATTCATAATGGCTATACCTTGTTCTAAATGCGGTCTTAGGAATCTCCTCTTACTGTACCTTTAATTGATGATATCCTGAGCGTAAATCGATTTTAGAGAAAAATCGAGCTCCTTGAAATTGATCGAACAAATCGTCAATTTTTGGTAATGGATACTGATTTTTAATCGTGACTTTGTTCAATTCGCGGTAGTCAATGCACATATGCATTGATCCATCTTTCTTTTTAACGAATAAGATCAGTGCTCCCCATGGCGATGAGCTTGGCTGTATGAATCATTTCTCCAACAATTCGTCTAACTGTTTCTTTAGTTCCTGCATTTCTGTGGGTGCCAAACGGTAAGGTGCTTTGGCAATTGGTGCTGTTACTGGTAGCAGACGAATTCTAAATTCAACTTCTTTGTCTGGCGTTAGTCCTGGTAATTCTTCTTGAAACACATCTGGAAACTGGGATACTACTGGAATATCCTTCATTTCTTTTCCTTTAGTGTTAGTGATTATAGAAATCAAATACACTAATGATCCTTTTCTTATATAACTGACTGTTTTCATTATAGAAATAAATTTCGTGGATCTAGATGGTTTGTCTCCTTTAATTGTGATCTTATCACCCTTTGGTGAATTTACTTGGATTGACTTTTGATCACCTAAAATACAGGCTTTATTGGCTATTAACCAATCCATTCCTAATACAACATCAAATCCTGCCAGATTCATTGGGTAAGGTTTGCCATAAACTTTTGATTTAAAAATTCTATTCTTGCTCCCTGCAAGATTCCGGAAATCTTAATGGTTTCTCCATTTGCTGTTTCTACTAAACATTCTTGTGGGAGTTTAGTTAATGGTTGATTGAGAAGTTTGCAAAATGAAGTATTAATAAAACTTTGGTTCGCACCAGAGTCAAATAATACTTTAGCAAAAACATCATTAACTAAAAACGTATCGGCTATCACGTCCGGATTATCTTTGCTTCTTCCGCAGTCAGAACAAATGCTCTAGCATCTTTGGTAGTCTTATTGCCCATGGCTGGAACTAGTTTCAGACAGTTCGGCTTGATATGACCTTTTTCTCCACAGTTGAAGCACATCCCATTATTAGGTTTCCTCCTACAATCTTCTTCCTTGTGTCCTGGTATCTTGCAGAAATTGCAGTAAGTGGAGCATTTTCCCGAATGCTTTTTCTTACAGGCCTTGCAGTAGGGTGTAGAGGTAGAACCTACATTTTTCCCACGGTTGGGATTTCCATAATGAAATTCTTGGGTAAGCTTTTGAGCTAGGTTTCTCCTCTGGTCCTCCTCTCGTGTACGCACTAATTCATCAGTCAAGGTATTTGCTAGTTCTACAGCTTCTTCTATAGTTTGAGGTCTAGCCGCCTTGACTACATGCCTAATCACGTTGATTAATCCCTAGATGTAACGGGAGATTAATACTGGTTCAAGTGATGCAAGGGTTGGCACTATTCTAGCATATTCAAAGAATAACATAGTATAACCCTTACTATCTACTCCAGTCATTCTAAGGTTTAAGAACTTATTTGCTATTTGTTCTTTTTCATTGGGAGGGCAGAATTTCCTTTCTACCATGTTCTTAAATTCCTCCTATTCCATATTGTAAACCCTATCACTTCCCCTAGACTGGAGGATATTGTTCCACCATTCTAGGGCTGAGTTCTTAAACAGATTAGAAGCAAACATTATCTTATCCTCTTCCGCACACTTGCTTATTTTTAAGACAGCCATCCAGCGTAGAGCTGCAACGGCCCCTTCATTACCCGAGAATTCCATTGGTTTACAAGACCAGAATTCTTTATAAGAACAACCATAAGACATGGTTCTTCTTCTTTTGGGAATGGGCACTTGAAGTAAGGGTCCATTGTTTACGCTGTGTTCAGGTTCAGTTGGTCGTTTACTGCTATGGTTACTTTTATTATCCGCTTCTCTAACTATTTTGATAATATATGGCATTGCATCTATTATCCCTTGTGCCACTATGTGTTGGATGGCACTGTTATCCACTGGGTTTCCATTATTATCATGGTTCGGGTTATCGTTGTTATTCTGGTTATCGTTATTCGAGTTATTGTCATTCTGGTTATCGTTATTCTGGTTTTCCGGATTCACTTCGTTGTCCATCTGAATTTTAAACATTTACCATGTATTAATATCACAAGATAACATTTAATACAACCAATCACACAACACGCATATTGATCAAAATCGTCGAACATTGCGACTTACTCTTTCTTATATTATGCATCTAATACAAACTGGAACAGGGAATTTAAAATTACAATACTAGTAGGCATCTATAGCTATATATTTAGATATTGTTTTTTCAAACATACACACATATTATATATTATTATTATTATTACTACTACCACCATCATTGATATGGGTTCATCCAGAACTCCATATTGCGCTCGTCATAGTTCCAGACGAGTCGCTCTCCGACCTGCCTCATCCTCTCGCTACTTTCTAAAACCTCTTCACCGAAAGTTCGGAGCTCTTGTACATTTTTTGCACTCATTGGGGGTGCAGGTGCTGGGACTGGGTTTGGGAACTGGGGCATGGGCTCCTGGTACAGGTATGGATTCTCTAAAGTTTCCCTAATGTATTTATCGCTATCATAGTAGGGATCTAGAGGGTCGAAACCTGGGTAGGCTGCTAGATTTGGCATGGGTTCGTCTTCTGGTATTGGGTAGCGTTGTTGGTAATCCCTATGTTCGTCTAACCACGAGTCGTAGTCTGGGTCTAAGGGATTGGGTGCTGGTACTCTAGGTATCTCTTCCGGGTTGAAATTAGGCATTGGGAATTGGTTTTCTAGATTGTTTTCTATTTCCATTGACTGTGTGGGAAACAGTGGTAATGGTTGGGGTGCTATGAGTTGCTCCAGGTTAGGGTCGGCAGCTGTGGTTGCTAGGATATGGAAGTTTGCTAAACTCCTATTGAGCATATCCTTTGTGTGGGCATCTGTCTCTCTTTTAGCGGCTACTAGGGCTCGCTGCTGTTGTAACTTTTTCATTCTCTTCCTCCGTTCATGCGCTCCTCTACTGAACCATCCTCTCTTTTTAGGAGGGAATGGCTCTTCAGACTAAGCCTTAAACACGAATATCCCATTTTCATTGTCAGCTGAATACCCTGAGAGGGCAGGCTGTGAAGAGGTGCCTTCGCTTCTAGGTGAGCTGGACAACTGACGGTAGGCGTCGGAAGGTCTTTGATCGCTCATACTGTAAACTAACAAATAGTCAAATAACACACAACAATAAAATACAAATATGCACGTAGTTCCGTAATTTATTTCCTAACACTTTAGATAACTTTTGGTATCAGCAGAACACTTATGTGGCTGAATCAGTGGCTTAGCTCTAATACCACCTTCTGTCGCAACCCCCGTCCCCTAACATCCCGGGAACGGGCGACCGCGGCCAGTGTCGGTGGTATCGGTGTTTATCATTTTGGCAGCGGAAATTACATCAAGACCGTAGTTAGGAAATATTTTATCAGAGTAAAATACCACATTTTCATAATATTAAACACGTGGGAATAATCCCAAGTTTTAAGTACACGTATTTTCATAGGGGTAAACCCTATTTTATTTAATAAAAACATCTCTTTATTTTAGGTAACTTTATAGCCACTTTTCCAAGCCTTCGGTGCTGTCCAGCGGGCTTCTAATTGGCTTTCACATATTGTTACCTGAAACGCGTTTAAAAACATTTATCAGTGGGAAATACTAGTGAGTGAATCTCAGTTTAATCAAGTTAAGTAAAACCATTGTACAGTATTGAGGGCGGTCGCACAATTACATTTGTTTCCATCTACTTTAATTACCACCCACGGTACTGTCAACCCGACTTGTGGTCATGTTACTACTCACAATATAGTAACAAATTTTGTATACAAAACCCCAACATACCGACGATAATTGTAGAATGCAAATACTCAATCACTGCTTAATATAATGATAATTAAGTGAGGTTTTGTAAAAACAGTTTGCAAAAAGGGAGATTACTCACATTGCTGTCTAGGGTTTTCTTTAAGGATTTCCTGGTGATTATCTATAAATTACACAAATGCACATGCGTTATTATCATAACCCAATATTTACATTAGTAATACCCTCCCCAAGACGACATTCCAACGACTACGTCGGGCAGAACCTAGCTTGGATGAGTTGACACGTAGCTTCGACATGAGTCCGACACGTGGTGGCACCGGGTTAAGCCTGGTGGCCAGGCCGTTGCGCCCTGCGACTGAAGTAGCCAAGGGCGTCGCGCCCCGCGACGACCCATTTAATTTCGTTTTTGTTTTATTTTTATAATATTAAAGGTATTCAGGGTCTGTTTTCGTGTACGGGGTGTATTTTAAGACGTATAGGGACAATTTAATTATTTTTAGGGTGTCGAAATATTTAGGAGGGTTGTTATACTAATGGAAGCTTAAAACATAAAAGATTTAAGCTTAATCGGGTCAGAACTGAAAGTCAAAGCAAAAGTCAAGCTTTTGAGACTTTCGATTACGAATCGACCTTAAACTCAGAATTGTCAGGTTGAACATGCTTAGACATGTTCTAATAATATTTACCAAGTTATTTAAGTGATAAAACGTGATTTATATTCTCTACATTATCATTTTATGCTTTTATTCAAAAATCTGACTAGTTTGACTTTTTAACTAGTTATTTTGACCCGACAATTAACTAAGTAAACGTGATAATTAGGAGGTGCCCTTTTTAGGGATTAACACCTACCTAATTATGATCACGTAGCCACATTCTCCTTGAACAATGACTGGACCGTTTAGATCTAAACCGAAAGTCAAAGCCGTTTTGCGGCAACTTTGACTTTTCGGTTTTTAAATAATAAAACTGAACTAAAAGTGGCTATGGACACTTACATAAGGTCCTAGCACGAATGTTGAACTAGAATGAGCTTCCTTATGGTCAGGAATCCCAGAAATAGAGAGGAGAAGTGATTAAAATGATATGAGTAGTGTTGTAAAAGTCGGATTCCAAGGCCGAGTACTCGGCGACTACTCGGTACTCGGAACCATACCTTGGAGAGTTACTACAAGTCGGCCTTATAAGTCGGAGGCGGTCAGACTCGGCCTACTCGGAATACTCGGCCAACTACGCGGAATACTCGGTCAAATACTTGGTGGGAACCTTGGAATACTCACCGACTACTCGGATTACTCGGCCGACTACTCGGCCTACTCGGCAACTACTCGGGATTATGCTAATTTTGACATGAGCTATGCTAATTTTGACATGAATAATGATAGTTTTGACATTAATTATGCTTATTTTGACACATATAAAATATCCAATAATTAATTTCTTTATATTTAACATGTCCGAGTACTCTCCGAGTACTCCCAACTCCCCACTCGGCCGACTAGAGAGCGCCTAGCGACTTCTGCAACACTGGATATGAGCTATGAAACAAGGCACCAAGGAGTCCTATTTATAGTTGAGGATCATGATTCAAGATCATCACAGGTGTTATGGAATGTCCAGGATCATCACAGGTGTCCTAGTGGTAAAATTAAACCATCAACAAGCTCCTGGTATCGAGTTTCAGGTGTTTTAAGTCGATTACAAGCAGAAACCTGCAGCTGGCAGTGTTTTTCTACGCTGGGGGTTCTCTCGCGGCCCGCGTAGGATACAGGAGCAGGTCTACGCGCCCCGCGACACTCCTCCATTCAGGTTAAAAATGTTTCAGGTTTGGCATAATCAGTCCCTAAACCTTTATATGCTATATAACTTTCATTTTAGGCACCATTGGCCCTTGTAGTTAGTTTGTAGAGGATCTTGGGAGTGTAACCAAACATCGTTAGGCCCGATTCCGTTAAATGATCACCGAAAACACAAGTTTCTGCTCGTTAACGCTTTTAACCCTTATTCTTGGGAATTTACATAAATAACACGTATCGTTATCGAATCCTCGTGAATTTGATATCATATACTCTTGAGAGTATAATCGAACATTATGTAGCCCCGGCTCGTTAAAAGGCCACTCAGAGGTAAGAATTAACATGTTAACACGTTTAACCCCTGTATCTTATATCCGAATAATTACTCGTTTAAGAATATATTCATCGTGTGTGGACATTCAGAGGCATAAGTTTGGCATGTTGACACTTTTAGTCCCTTCGCATACATATTTTCATTGATTGGCAACTTTAGTCCTTCAAACTCAAACTTTCTCATGTTTAGAGTTTAGGACACGTGTCTTTACATATTTGGACACGTTTTTACGAGGTGTTACATCTTCACCCCCTTAAAAGAAATCTCAACCCCGAGATTTACCGAAACAAGTGAGGGTACTTTTGTCGCATAGTGGACTCGACCTCCCACGTATATTAAGGGCCTCTACGGGCATCCCATTTAACTTTCACTATAGGAACGTGCTTCCTTCGGAGCTTTTTAACATGTCGATCCTCGATCGATATAGGTCTTTCAACAAACCTCAGGCTTTCATCAATCTGTACGTCTTTATGAGAAATTGCTAGCGATTCATCAGCTAGACATTTCTTTAAATTACAGATGTGGAACACATTGTGAATTCCACTAAGCTCCTCAGGCAAGTTTAGCTTATAATCTACACTACCGACACATTCGATGATTTCAAATGGTCCGATATACCTTGGGATTAGCTTGCCCTTCTTACCAAAACGCATCACACCTTTACAGGGTGATACTTTTAGTAAGACTTTGTCGCCTACCTCAAACTTTAGAGGTTTTCGCCTTTTATCTGCATAACTTTTCGGCCTATCTCTGGCAGCTTTTAGGTGATCACGAATTTGGACAATATTGTCCGTTGTTTCAAGGACTATATCAGGTCCTGACAACTGAGTCTCCCCTACTTCAGCCCAACAAACAGGAGTTCTGCATTTCCTCCCATAAAATGCCTCAAAAGGCGCAGCCTGTATGCTAGTATGGTAACTATTATTGTAGGAGAACTCGATCAATGGTAGGTGGTCATCCCAGCTACTACCCAAATCAATAACACATGCACGAAGCATATCTTCCAAAGTTTGAATTGTATGCTCACTCTGTCCATCCGTTTGGGGATGGTAAGCAGTACTAAAATTCAAACGAGTGCCTAATGATTATTGGAAACTTTTCCAAAAATGAGAGGTATATCTAGTATCTCTATCGGATATAATAGATACTGGCACTCCGTGAAGAGATACAATCTCATCCACATACAACTGAGCTAGTTTGTCGGAGCTATGAGTCTCCTTGATGGGTAAGAAATGTGCTGACTTAGTCAGTCTGTTAACTCTGACCCATATAGTATCATTTCCATACCTTTTTTAGGTAACTTGGTTATAAAATCCATGGTTACCATCTCCCACTTCCATGTGGGTAGTTCTGGTTGTTGTAGCAAACCTGACGGCTATTGATGTTCAGCTTTAATCTGAGCGCATATCAGACATTTAGCTACGTGTGTGGCAATGGACTTCTTCAAACCTATCCACCAATAATTGGCTTTCAAATCTTGATACATTTTGTCACCTCTAGGGTGAACTGAATATCTGGAGTTATGAGCCTCCTGGAGGATTACATCTCTAAATCCTCCATGGATAGGAACCCAGATCCTACCATTCAATCTAAGCATTCCATCCTTGCCAGGTGTTAACTGTTCAGCAGTTACACCTAATTTCTCGTTTGGGAAATTAGTTTCCAAAACAGCTTCCTTTTGAGCAGCTAACAACCTTTCATTCAAGCTGTTTTTAAGTTCAATACTCTTGGCATTAATCCGAATAGGTTTAATCCTTTCTTTTCTGCTCAATGCATCTGCGACTACATTCGCTTTACCAGGATGGTAGCAAATTTCACAATCGTAGTCATTCAAGGTTTCCATCCAACGACGTTGCCTCATATTGAGATCCTTTTGATTGAATAAGTATTGGAGACTCTTGTGATCTGAATATATCTCATATTTAGTTCCATATAAGTAATGTCTCCATAACTTAAGTGCAAATACAATGGCACCCTATGATAACTATGCTCTGTAAACGATGTACGATGTAAAAAAATATCAATTATCAATAAAACGATGTGTTTTGGTGTTAATATATGTGTATTTGTGTTTGATGATTTTACGATTTGATTCGAGTTTGATTTCAACCTTTAAATCGCTTTCTGGAAAGTTATACGCAAACTGATGCGTAAACACAATCTGTATAACGCGACAAACACTATGGAACAGTGACATAGGCTTAACATACCTTAAATAACCTTTACATAACTTAGAAATAAGTTTTGGATGGTTTGGTGTGTCGAAAACAAGTTTATTCGATCGCAGGGACTATTTGTGTCAAACTGTGAAACTATGCTGATTTGTATGATAACGAACATTCCGGAACTTGATCATAAGTTAAACATACCCTAAATATCCTTTACATAGCTTAGAAATAGGCTATGAGGGGTTTGGTGTGCGAAAATAAATTTATTTGATCAACATGGACTAAAAGCGTAAAAAATCGCATAAGTTTGCATTTTCTCGCATATCTTACGTTCTGAACATATCCGGACATCCAAAAATCGCATAGTGATTGGAATGCAAAAATACCATTCGTTGTGAAATTTGGATCGTTTTTGCGTCCGTTCGAGTTTTCGTCGTAATTAACCGAATAATGCAACCGTACGACCAAACGAACCGACATCCGAGATGTTTTTGAGCATATTTTAAGTTCCCTATACATTAGCTTCATTTTAGATCCTTGAAATGGGGTTAACGGGGCTTAAACGTGCCGAAAATCAAGTTTTGAGCATGCAGGGACCTGTTCTGCCAAAAGTTGAAACTTAGAACTGACCTCCCCCTTGGCGCGCCACGTGACAAGGACCTTTTTTCAGCAACTCAGTTTCAGCAACAGGCTTCAATTCCAGGGTTAGTTATGTTAAATTCTCAATACCTTGAGCTGGTTTTGGGTCCCCATTATATTTAAATACCACGTTCTACAATGAAAGGCCAAGATTGATCCTTCCAAACACATGTAATGATCTCATTCATCCTAACTTTCTATAAATAGCATGGGTCTTTCATTTGGTTCTTTGCTCATTTCATTCAAGATCTACTCTAAGTTGGAGTTTTCACTTGTTGAAGCTTCATACCTGAGTTTTCTTGATCTTAATTCTAGCTTGGACCCTTTGTAAGTCTCTTTCATGCTTGTTTATGTATTTCAAGCATGAAAGTCAAACAGTGTTTGACTTTATGCTTTGACCATGATTTGGTCAACACAAAGTTCGTTCAAACTTCACAACGTGAGCGTAATCACGATGGTTATAGCCCCTTGTGACTATACCTACTGATTACCACGTTGATTAGTCGAAGTGACAAGTCAAAGTTTTGGTCAAAATACATGTTTATGCGTATTTTGCATCAAAACCATCTTTGAATATCAAAACACTTTGTTTTGCTATCAAAACCTGTTTTCTAACTTAGTTAAACATGTTTTAACATGTTTAACTCGTCACTTTTAGTCTAGTGCTTGTATAGGGTCGTAAGTCAAGCGGTCTTGACAACCGCCTAGACTTCCGAACCCGACCCATTTGGTCGATCTTTAGGATCCGACCAAGCATTTTTTGTGACCATAGTTGTATAGGGAATAACCTTCCGAGGTTATACCTTATGGTCACTTAGTTTAATTAGTTGTATGATAGGTAGTTTATATGCCTTAGGAAAATGACCAAAATGCCCTTTTCATGCATAATTGGATTTTAAGCATATGTAACTTAACTTTTGTCACCTAAACTGATTATGCAACATATTTAAACATGTTAGGGCATATAATACTTGTCATAGGACTAATTAGGCGTCTCGAACGCGCGTCTGCGTGAACGACGCATTAACGTAGCATAAGCTACCTTAATGGGTCGTAACGGGTTGAAAGCACTTAGGATAGGTTCCGATTTAGAATGTAGGCTTTGTTAAACCATATCACATAAGTTCCAATACTCATTTGGTTTACGAGAGCTCATTCTACCCGATCTTCCGATTTAGGTGTCGATTTATTAACTAGCGATCCGATTACTAGGTGCTACTTGAATTCCTTGGTTTACTCGACCTTTGCTAGTTCATTAGATCGAGGATACTTTGCACTTTGATGTGAGTACATAGTTCCCCTATTTTACTGTTTTCAATTGTTTTGGGGTTATTCATATGTGTTAAACGATTTTGATGTTTTCAAGCGATGGTATCAAAAACGAATACTATGGTTTATATTAAACAAGAACGATTTTGATAATGTGAACGAACTTGTTGGACGTATTTACATAACGAATAACATTCATTAACATTGATCAAGCCGACCAGTATTAGGTTATGGTACCATAGGATCTGACAAATCCCGTTATCGGCTTGCACCCATGGTTATGTGTGGGGGTTATGTGGGTAACGACTGAACCTGTTGATTGTTAACTTACCCTTTGGTGGTTTGTTAATACTGTTGGTGCATACATCTGTCGTCTTCGTCTTATATCGAGTCTCGGGTTCGTTGCGGATCTGAACAAGCATGACATCACATAGGTGACATCATAAATGACATCACATAGGTGACATCATTGATGACATCACAACTTGGAATGCATGAAAAGTTTAAAGCTTGTCGTTAGAAGGCTGCCCGTTTGAAGAGGTCTTGTTTGAGAGTGCCTGACAGTTTGAGAGTGCCTGACTGTTTGAAGCGTGACCGTTTGAAGGATGGCATGTCATCTTCAAACGGGAGGGCTTGGCCTATAAATACCCTTCAAACTTTCATCATTTGTAACAATTCCAGATTTGATACCGAGGTCCTGCCGGTTTATTCTCTGATTGTAAACATTGTTAATTGAATATACAAGAGATTTAAAGTGTATTTCAAGTTGTTTTCAAGTTCGTTTCTTAGTTTCCGCATCTGAAACGTTCGAGAGCTCTTCTGAACGACTCATTCGGGTCGAGACATGATCCTACAAGTGGTATCAGAGCTCAGGAGGAAGAGTTCTTGCCATATTCAGCTTGAAATTCTGTTTCTACACCATTCTTTTTCAGAAAGTTAAAAATTTTACGGTTAAAATCGGCTCAAATTTTCATACTGTGTTCGGATTTGACAATTAACAAAGCCTTAAAAGTTTCAGACTGAAATTCGATCTAAAACTGATAGAAAACTGCCTGACCGTTTGAAAGTGTTCGATAAATTGCTGATGTTATAGGTCATTCCTGTTTGAATCTGACCCTTCCCGTTTGAAAAATGCACCTTACCGTTTGAAAATGCACATGACCGTTTGAAAATGTTGGGTTAACCGTTTGAAGCAAGCACCTTCCCGTTTGAAACATGATCACCGTTTGAAAAGTTATCACGTGAAAGTTGTTCAGGTCATTCAAAAACAAGGGTGTCAGTACATTGGGAAAAGAGATCATGTGAATTAAATCAGATCGCATGTGTTATTGAAAGCTTTAGTGTGTCAGTTGGTCACGTGATTGTTTCATCCAAGATTTGTTTTGTGTGTTTGTATTGCATGTGAAGTGATAAGATAAAGATGTCGGCCAGTACTTGAAATTTCGCATGATCATTAAATGGGTTCTAATTCATAAGTCATAGGTCCATGTGATTAGTCAGACCCATGTGAATCATAACAAATTGTCGGTTAAGTGGTTTTTGAGATCCAATTAGATTGCATTGTAATAATCGGCTCATGTCTTGGTAGGTGTTCGATCACGTGAATTTATGTTTGATATTAATTTTTTGTCGGCTTTGTCATGTGATTTTCGTGGCCCTATCAAGTGTAAGAGTTTGACCCATCATGCCTCGGCCTAAGATCATGTATAACGGCCCAACCTGTGTTGACAAAATTAATTGATTTGATAAGTGTTTGGTTTTCAAAGGTCATCGGGCCAACAAAAGTTGAATGGTTTGTCTAAGTGTCCTCGGCCCAAGTGAGTCATAGTTGCAGCCCATATAAAGAAGTGCACGGCTCAAATCATTCTAAAGCTCAAATTAAATCCATTTCGTTCCGATCAAGTCTTGTCATTCAGTGATTTCACTCGAACAACATTAGAACGAGTCCGCGAATTTTCGACACGAGTTCTAGATCAATTCAACCATTACACGCGTTCACATTTTCAATTCGTTTAAACTGATCGTTTGCTTGTTTGTCATTCAGGTGTTTTGCCAAAATATATCAAATTTTCCGAAGTCATGGAAGAGGAATTCTACAACGCGTTTGCCACACCAGTCGCTCTGGTCACAGGTGCTGAAACATTGTACAGTGAAAATGAGACGGGAACTCATCAGAAACCGCCAAAACTTATGTACATTGAAGATTTTCAGGGATGGAAAAATCGATTTGAGAACTGGGTGCAAGCTTACAAGTTTGATGCATGGTGTTCGTTGGAGAAAGACTATGAGATACCGAAAAACGAACGTGGACTTGAAAAGGGTTTCAGTGACTTTACGGAAGTTGACAAATTGAAGTATACTAGTGAGAAAATGATGACCAGTATTCTTCAACAGGCAATTACAGAAGATATATTTGTTTTGCTTCAACATGGTAATACAGCTAAGTCAATTTGGGAAGCATTGATTCAGAAATTCAAAGGAAGCGCAGATATGATTAAAAACAAAAAGGCGTTATTGAAGAAGTCGTTTGATATGTTTTCAGCTTTTGACCATGAAACTACAAAGCATACCATTGATAGATATTGTCATCTAGTCTTAGAAATGAAAAGATTTAACATTGAGAAAGATGATGATGAGTGGGTCGATAAACTAGCTGAAGCACTACCACAACAAAAGTGGGGAACTTATTTGATGATTTTAAAACACACAAGAAAGTCTGAGAATATGAATCTGGCACAATTCATTCAAAAGATTGAAGAGCAGGAGCTGGATATTTAGAAAACTGCTATAATGACGAATCCAAATGCCAAACAAGATGTCAGTTTGTATTACAGAGGGAACAAGTTTGAGGCTACTCCCAGCCCTAGTCCAAAGATTCAAACTGGTTTCAGTGCTGACAGTTCGTCTGGAACAAAGAGTAGCAACGTGACTCAAAGTGGTGGATATTCTTCATCATTCTCAAGTTTTGATCCAAACAGCACAACATCAAGTTCTCAATGACAAAACTCAACAAACCTTCAGTGCAATGTTACCTTAAACATTCAAAATGGTCAGAATCTGTCTCCGGAAGTTGCCAAGCAACACATGGCATCACTGGTTGCTATGTTAGAATCTTACGAAAGTTTGATCGGTGGGAAGATTGGGAATCTGATGCTTACCAAAGAAGATTACGACCAAATTGATGCTGAAGAACTTGAGCTAATGGATATAAAATGGTGCTTAGCAAGTGCTTGGAGAAGAGCTGAAAAGTTTCAAGAAATTACTGGTAGAGATGAATTTCGAGGAATGGCTACTTCTCAGTTGGGATTTGACAAGTCAAAAGTTACCTGTTTCCTTTGCAAAGGAAAAGGACATTTTAAACGAGAGTGCAAAAGCAAAGAAGCAACCGGGAATCAAGATAGGAACAATTATTATCAGAAATCAATTTTCCATCAGATTGCTCAACAACCACAAACTGCACATGCTCATGCTATTGAAGATGGAAAGAAGAAAGCTTTACTTATTCATCAAGATGATGAAAAAGTTGCAGAGGGATTTAGTTGGGATAAATACATTCCATCTGATTCAGGCTTTGTTGCTCGAATACTAGGTGAAGATGAGGCTAGTGAGAAAAGAATCCCGATTTTTCCAGATCTTGGTAGTGATGTTGATACTGATGATGAGGAAGAACATCTCAACAGAGCTAGAAAAGGCATTGATCCTACTAGTTTTAATTTGTTTTTTGCAGATAAAATGGAGATGCTGAATCAAAAGAAGATTGCAAGATTGAAGAAAGAGCTGGAAGCAGCAAGAAGGCTAGCTGATGAAAAGACAAAGACAGAAGCTGGAGAAGCAAATGTTGAACCAGCAACTGAGAAAGTAATAGAGAAAATCGTTGAAGTGGAGAAAGTGGTTGAAAAGATTGTCGAGATAGAAAAGGTAGTTGAGGTTGAAAAATTTGTTGAAGTTGAAAAGATCGTTGAAGTTGAGAAGATAGTTGAAAAAGTGGTTGAAGTTGAAAAACCATGTGTGAAGTGTTCAGAAACTTGCAAAGCTTGTGAGGAGAAAAATCTGAAGATTGCTGATTTGGAGAAGATTAAAGAAGATTTATTGTCTGATGTGAAGTATGTGAAGGAATCTTATGATGTGCTGAACAACACAGTTGATCGTCTGAAAAAGACGAATACAGAAATTGAAAAGGCAATGGAAAAGATGAGTGGAACATTAATGACAAAGCAGAGTGTAATCAATGATTATATTAAAGATTGTGCTCAGCTGAAGAAGGAGTTAGAGCTTGAGAAGATCGAAAGTGAAAGGATTAAACGATTATTGTTGAGTTACACTACTTGTGATTACTTGATTGATCATGTTTATCCTACTGTTGCAGGTCTGGAAGCGTTCATGGATAAAAAGACTGAAGATACTGATACTGGTAAGAAACCAAGTGTCAAGTATAACAGATGTCCGCCCCCGATCCATGAAACTTATTCTCCCAGGAATCCTAATGAGGAGCGTCTAAAAAAGGCAGTCAACATCAAGTTAAAGTCTGAAATCTTTGATGAATTACCAGACAATATTGATGTTACATTCACAGCGTCTGACACTGATCATGAGTCTGAGTTATTAAAGAAAGTTGTCGATCAGGTGTTGGATATGGATGAGGAGTCAAAACCGGAGTCTAAGTCTGAAAGTTTGAGTTCGTCAGAAAAGAGTCCGAGTTCACTAGTTAAACGGGTTTACAATAAAGAATTCCTGTTATCAAAATCTAATTTGAGTGACGAACCAATCAAAGTGGCTTATACTTTGTATGATTCAGACAAATTATATTCTGATGAGGAATTTCCAATAAGAAGTGTCAAAACTGAAATGATCAAACAGGTTTTCAAATTAACAGAAATTAAGATTTCTGAAATAAAAGATTTAAATCTTCATGAAAAACCTAAAAAATACACTTCAAGAGTTCAACAAAGATTGAACAAGAAAAAGGGTTACGGTTATGGTTCAGGTTATCGAAAGAAACCAAACCATAATGGTAATCTCAAAAAGAAAGGTCTTGGTTTCAATTCTTCAGAAAATTATAAAAATCAGAAAACTTATAAACCAAAAACAAAATTTGTTTCAGGAGGAAGTTCAGAGGATGAACAGAAGAAACCGTTCTGGAAGCAGTCGAATCAAGAGTTTCTTGCTGAAGTAAAGAAGAATGTGAGAAAATTTGCTTCAAGAGTTGACAGAAGAACCTGTTTCAAATGCCAAGAAGTTGGACACATAGCTTGGATTTGCCCCAAGACCAACTACCAAAAACAGGAAGTTTCTTCTAACTCTGTTTTGAGAAAGACTTGTGTTGATAAGAAAGAAAATGTTAAAAAGTTTGAAAATTCTACTTTTAAAGAAGGAGAAAGTTCAAAACGGTTTTACAAAAGAAGAGGTGATTTGAGTAAACAAAAGTGGGTGGTTAAATCTGAGGGTAATTCTGACAATGAATCTGATTCCATAAAATTAGAGGAGTCATGTGTTGAGAAAAAGGTTGATTATTCCGTTCCTGAGTTGAACGAGGAAAACTTTCCGTCATTGACAAAAGATTATTTGAAATTAAAAGGTAGGGTTGAGATTTCAGATCAATTCTTTGCTGATAAGAAAGAATTTGATGCTGAAAAGGTGTTTAATGGAAATGTTAAACATATTTTTGGAAAGATGGTTGCAGGAAAAGTGAAAGGTGCTAAAGAATTCTACAAATCAAAGTGCTGGTGGGACAGATGTGTTCCAGAATCTCCCAAGGATGGTCAGTCTTGGGGGAAAGTTTTTCCAAACTAAAAATTCTGACTTGCCGGAGCTCCCAGGTTGGTAAGAGTGGAGCAGGTATCGGCATCTTTCTTAGCAAATGATTCTACAAGTGGTACAGTTGGTAAAGTACAGGTGATATCTTTAAATTGTTATATTTTGTTTCACAAGTGGTTATAGTTGGTGAGTGAACCTGTAAGTGGTTGAAAGAGGTTTTCATTAACAAGTAGTTAATCAAGGTCAGTAAGTTGAACTTGATTGGACCATACTTACAAGTGATTGATTGAGAATCAAAGTGATGAACTCCTAACCTACAATTGGTAAAATCAAACTTATTTTCCGGAAAAACCATTTGATTAAAACAAACTTAAGTGTTTTGAAATCACAATGGGAAAATAGTTTGTTGTGAGGGGGAGTTCTGATTGTTGATGCCAAGTGGATGGCGATCTGAAGTGATTTGATATCAGTTGTCTCTTTATTGTATAGATTGTTTTCAAATTTCCTAAAATGTGTTTGCATTTTAGGGGAGTAAAATTTTTCAGAAAATCCAAAAACATTTGAAAATTTGAAAAAGACAAAAACATGATAAAATTGAAAATGAGTTTTGTTGTATAAAAGAGGAAATGATAGTACATCAGTGGACGATCACGACATGCTAAAGAAATGGAAAGTTAAATAGTGATAAACGGTCTCACTGATGATGTGTCAGTAGGTTTTTGCACATTTAGTAGATTGTGACGAGATATAAACCTAAATTCAAAATTGCTTATATCGTGGGTAACATCTCTTGGATATATGGGTAACCCCCGAAATCTTGTTTGAAGGACCCCTCTTTCTGAGATACTAGGTCTTTATATTTAGTGATATCTGGGGTATTATCCCGGGACTTCTGATTTTGCGGAAGCAATGGCCTAGTCCCCGGAGAATACTTTACTGCTTGCTTGAAATATAGCGCCGCCCTCAGCAAAAATAGACAATAAAATTGCTAATTAATGCTGTTGTAAAAAAGATCCTCTAAAGGGGACCCACCAAAAGTCGAGCCGTCATCTCTCTGCTGAACGGAAGTTCTGACCTGAGCTCTCACGGTTTCGCAATTTAACCCCTTACAGATATCATCTAGGTATACTCACCTGTAAGACTGAATATTGGGATCTGGATACGGGAGTATATTCTGAGGTGGGATACGCGAATAAGTTTAAGTTCTTAAGACGTTAATCTCGTATCTCGAAACAGTTGAACTTTGTGTGAAAATTTAAGTGGATTAGTATACTGACAATCTAAGTGAATCGTTTAGAACTTAAAATGTTTAAAGCTTAACGGTGTTGGTGATTTGTCTCAAAAACTGATATGATCCTCTTACACAAACTCACAAAAATATTGTTTGTATATATTTCTTTACAGCATTTCATTTCTGTTTTTTTTCAAAATCCAAAAATAGTTTCGGTGTGTTTTAGCATAAATTTTGAAAAATTCAAAAAGATTTTAGACAACTGATGTTGAAAAGCTGATTTTCAAAATTCCGAGTGCTGAACATGAAGAACAGGTTTGGGAAAGTTTGTTTGAAGATGTGTGAAATGATAATGATATATATTCAAATGGTTCATCAGAAATTGACATGTTAAATCATTTTGGTTGATAATTGAAAATGATGTATTCAGGGTTGTGTCTTCAAGTGATTTAGCAAAGTTTCTAAATTTGTTATATCTTATCTTTTATGAAACTTATGTTTTGGGTAGAGAATATGTAGGTGACTCAGGTTACGATACCTGAACCTGTGAAAGCCAGACTACGATCCCAGCACATCTTGAGGGGGAGTCTGTTAGAGAAAGAGAGTCTGAAGATGCCAGAGATCCTGAAAAAGAGTTGGAGATAGGATAGAGCCAGATAGAGATCATGAAAGAAGTCCGAAGACTAATAAAGAGTGAAGATTGAGAAGACTCGACACTTAAGACTCGTCAACATCTGAGGGGGAGTCTGTTGGTGCATACATCTCTCGTCTTCGTCTTATATCGAGTCTCGGGTTCGTTGCGGATCTGAACAAGCATGACATCATTGATGACATCACAACTTGGAATGCATGAAAAGTTTAAAGCTTATCGTTAGAAGGCTGCCCATTTGAAGAGGTCTTGTTTGAGAGTGCCTGACAGTTTGAGAGTGCCTGACTGTTTGAAGCGTGACCGTTTGAAGGATGGCATGTCATCTTCAAACGGGAGGGCTTGGCCTATAAATACCCTTCAATCTTTCATCATTTGTAACAATTCCAGATTTGATACCGAGGTGCTGCCGGTTTATTCTCTGATTGTAAACATTGTTAATTGAATATACAAGAGATTTAAAGTGTATTTCAAGTTGTTTTCAAGTTCGTTTCTTAGTTTCCGCCTCTGAAACGTTCGAGAGCTCTTCTGAACGACTCATTCGGGTCGAGACACGATCCTACAAATACGAGTTGAACGATGGATGAGTTACGATGGTTTGAATGTATTCCACGAGATGACCAAAAGTAGTTTTCACAATTAAAACGAGAACGATTTTGAACGATTAAACAATTATGAACGATTGAAGGATTTGGAACGATTTGAACGATTTAAACAAATGAACGATGGTTTATGACAAGAACGAGTTAAACAATTTGAACGATTATAATGATGTCACACAAACGATGTTTACGAAACGATATAAACCATACGAGTTTTATTACGAGAACGATTTACGATTTGGTTACTTAAACAAATGTTTTGAGTTAAGATTCATGGCATCAAGGTTTTATAAACTACAACCAATCTGTTTGACTTGGTTATTCATTTTACAATACAAATGTTTTACAAAACAAGGTTTTCTAATATCGATTAACGAAGTTGTACGAGTTATTTCAACAAGTAAACGAGCCATGAATCTGACACTCACACAAAACCTATGTGCTTGCCAGCATTTCTTTGCTAACTTTATTTTTACATATGTTTCAGGTGGTGATTGATTGATGATGTTGATTGCTAGGATGCATGCTCACCTAGGACTGGACGAAGCCTTAGTGACTAAATATCAAATGCTAGACGATGTAGTTGTGTTTTAACTTAATGACAAGACAATGTTTAATGTTAATATTTTAATAAAACGAAACTTTTGAATCCATGGTTGTGAAACAATAATTCTGTTGCTCCACTCCCTGACGTTTCTGCCGCGGGTTCGTTGTTTTAACGCGGACGGGGTGTGACAGAAGAGTTGGTAACAGAGCCAATGGTTATAGGGAATTAGGTTATTAGTAATGCTTTAACCTAGACTATAACTTTTCTAGGCCCCTAACACAAGTTTCTTGCGTTTAGATTTTAAAACAATACCGTCACCTATCTTTAGGTGATAACCACAACGAGAACACAATAACAAATCCGATTTGAAAATCATTCATCTATTCTTGGATGATTTATTATAAGGTTTTGAACCTTCAAAGTTTTCAAAATCTCGTCAACGTTTGGGTCTTATAATGTGTACACGTGCAATCTGGAAGGGTGGATGTCTGTATCCTGAGTTTTCTGTCTAAGGCTAGAGTGTTCATACAAATCCACATAATCGGACCAGTCACTCTTACCTGGGAACTCTTGGGATGAGTGTCCACTTATAGGCTAAAGCATGTCTTTGTGATACATTATATTGACCCATTTACTTTGATTAGTCACTGCGTGTCGTTTGTTTGTTCGAGGTAAGGAACGAATGATCGCCTTCCTTGTGTTTTGTCGATGTTTTCAATACCTATTTTGTTTATCCAATTGTCGATCTCACACGTTTCTCATGTTTCCTTGTTCTTTTTAGAATATGCCACCTAGACGCGATCCCGAACAGGATGCTGCAATCGCAGCCCTTGTCGCTCAGCAAATCGCAGCTGTGCTTCCGAACCTAGTAACTCAGATCAATCAAGCGAACAACAACAATAATAACAACAATGCTCAGTGTAGTTTTAAAACTTTTAATTCGGCTAAACCACTGAAGTTTTCTGGGTCTCAAGTAGCAACTGCGCTCCTACAATAGTTCGAGAGTTTGGAAAGCACATTCAGACATGTGCAATGTCCGAATGAGCGTAAGGTTGAGTTTGCATCAAGTGTTTTCGAGAAGCGTGCTCTAACATGGTGGAACGGTGTGATTCGTGATAGGGGTGCCGATGTGGCAATGGCACAAACGTCGGAAGAGCTTCGGGCTCTCATGATGAAAGAGTTCTGTCCCCGTCACGAGATTCGAGCTTTGGAACGAGAATTTGACAATTTAAAACAAGATAGGGGAGAACACCGTGCGTATACGGATCGTTATGAAGAGCTCAGTTTGTTATGTCCCACTATGGTTACCCCATTGGAGAAAGCGATTGAGACGTATATCGATGGTTTGCCCGATTCTGTGCAAGACATTGTGACTGGTAGTAACCCTACCACTGTGCGTCAGGCGATCGAATTGGCTCCAACCCTGACTGAGTCTCAGGTCAGGAAGGGAAAACTAACCCGCAAGGGTGACAAGAAGCAGTCAACCGACACCGCTCAAGACAAAGGTAAGGGCAAGAAGAAAGGCGAGTCTTCAAGGAGGTCGAGGAAGCGCAAGGCTTCCCAAAACTTTGCAGTCACTGCACAGAATGCTCAGAACCCACTAGCACAACCTCCTGCGAAGAAACAATATGCTAGTACCGCACCTCATTGTACTCGATGCAATGGTCATCATGCGACCCCACAGGCTTGTAAACAGTGCACTACTTGTGGTAAACTTGGGCATCTAGCCAACATTTGTCGTGTAGGTCAGAATCAAGCTGCTCAGATTCCAGCACATGTTCAAGGGAATGCTGCTAGATTCCCACCTGGTTTGTGTTACAACTGCGGTGAAATGGGCCATTTCCGCAACAATTGTCCAAGGCTTGCAAATCCGAACGCGAATGCCAATGCGAACGCGAATGTGAATCCCGCTCGTGGACGAGCGTATAACTTGAATGCAAACGAGGCGAGGGCTGACAACGAGGTTGTTAATGGTACGTTCCTTGTTAACCATTAACCTGCAACTGTTCTTTTCGATTCTGGTGCTGATAGAAGTTTTGTATCATTATCATTTGAGCCTTTGCTTGCGATACCTAGAACTAAACTGAGGAAACCCTTATCTGTCAAAGTTGCTATTGGTAAACCACTCGTACTCAATTCTGTTATTCGTGATTGTCAATTGAACCTCGATAAGCATCTTTTTCCTATTGACCTCACACCGATGCAACTTGGGAGTTTCGATATTATAGTAGGGATGGATTGGTTAAGCAAACATAGTGCTGAGATGGTTTGTTTTGATAAGATTGTTTGTATTCCTCTTTCGTCTGGTGAAGTTCTAGAAGTTCGTGGCGAGAAATCATCTGGTGGTTGACGGGTGGGCCATCGGACAACCCTTTATGATGTTAAAAGAAAAGTTTATCCCTCATTTAATTGTGTAATTATCTTGAATTAGATAACTACGGTTGCTTATGTTTCAGGTGCGGTTCGGGAGCTTAAAGTGGATAAAATGCAGCTTTGGAGGGTTCGGAGTTGAATGGGTCGCGCGTGGAACAAAAGTTGAAACAAGACAAAACAATCAGGTTGTCGCCGTAAATTACGGTCCCAGCGTAATTTACGGTGGACCTGATTTTTGGCCATTTTACTACCGTAACTCAGACCATACCCACCGTAACACTATTATGTGCACCGTAACTTACGGTGTCACCGTAAGTTACGGTGGAAGCTGCGGAAAACTTGTAACTGCCATCATTAAGTCGGTTTTATGGTGTCTTTTGGGTTATTCTCATGATTGGACGTTTTTGGGAGACACTAGGGGCGATTTTGGCTGTTCTTGCTTGGTTCTAAACAATTTCTAACATTCGGTTTGTGTATTCGATTCGTATGAACATTAATCGTTGTGTGATGATGATGTACCAAGTCATGCGTGGCTAAACTTTTGGTGATCATCCTAGATGTAAGGTTTGCTTTTGAAACACTATGTTTGTGCATGAATTTCTAGAATAATAACTTTGAATGTTTGTTTGAGTTATTATGGTGTTTGGATATTTGTTTGTAAATTGTTGATTATTGTTTGATGTTAGTCTAAACCATACGTTCTTGGTGCCGTTGGCAATTGAGATATCATGGGAGGGGTTAGGGTTGGATAATTGTCAATTGATCATCGAGTAACAACCTCGCATTTTATAATCCAAGTACTTAGTTCTCTTTCATCACAAACAGATAATCAAACACGAGCCATGTCTATGTGGTTCTTTCTAGTTAAGCATAAACATTAGTGTGGATTAAAACCTGAAATCTAGGATGGTCGCTTGTTCCTAATCTGTTTACAAAAACACTCTTTGATTTGCAATTTAATTAGTTAATATTAGTTCTTAAAACCAAAACAATCAACTCTTGAATTTTAATTTTTGCAATTTTAGTTTAAGTGCAAAGCTACATAATCGACATACTTTCCACAAACTCCCCGTGTTCGATACCCATTTACTGCTATCTACTAGTTGTAATTTGGATTAAATTTGCATGTATCTACGACAACACGTCAAATTTTGGCGCCGTTGCCGGGGAGTAGTGCGCAACGTGTGTCAGTTTGTTAGTTTTGCTTTGTTATTTTTGGGTTTACACGGGTGTGTTTAGTGTGCAGGTTCTACAGGTGCATGCATACTAGAGGCTCTCACAAAGCGTCACCATTGTCATTTGATCCGGAAATCGAAAGAACGCTAAGGCAAAACAGAGTTTTATTACGAGAAAACAGAATCATCGGTTCACCCACTTCACCCATTGCACCAAGAAATATCATGGACGAAACACAAGTACCACCCACAACGGGTCAAACGACCTCATCATTTATACCTACTTCCACACAACCATCACCAAACACAACCATACCAAATTCCACTACAATTCCTACTCCACCTCATGACACTACACCATCTAACACCACACAACCGATTACTACTCAAAATGAACCTAATCTTTCCTTTAGCCCATCTACTACGATTCCACCACTCACTCATTTCTTCCTAGTTTCTGGTCAATCATCTTCCCATTATTCAATACCACCAAATACAACCATTGTCCATGCTACTTCAACATTCAGACCATCGAACCAAGCGGGATTTCAATACTCAACCCTTCCATTTGGGCAAACTTCGGGTATAGGGGGAGATGGATATGAGGAAGGATACGAAGATTTTGAGGGCTATGATGAAGATGGGTATGCTTATAAAGGTTATGGTGATCAAGGAGAGTTCGGTTATGTGTAAAGTCAATCTCAAGGGATGGCAAGTGTTGGTGGAATACCGCAACAACAACTCATACCACAACACATTAGGCCAAGGCCACAAGGGCCACCAATGCAACGCCCTATTCCATTGCAACAAGTTCGGCCACAAAATGTACAACCACAATTTCAAAGGCCAATTTAACACCCACCGATGCCACAACAACAATTTCAACCACCGTTCGTACCACAAGGGCATATACCAAGACCTATGGGTCCTATTCGTCCAAGGGGTCGATTGGGTGTACCAAGAAGGCATCTTAGGGAACATGCACGGGGAATTGAAGCGCATTTTAGGCCGATAATTACTCAAAACCCTTCACCGATGGTTATTCCTCATAACAACCAAGGAAGAACTTTTGAAGTGAGAACAAATTCTTTGCAAAGTTTGCCGAAATACAAAGGGCTAGTAACGGAGGAACCGTATTTCCACTTAGAGGCCTATGACTCAATTTGCAATACTCTTGGGAGTCAAGGTTTTTCGGCCGATGATGTCAAGTTGGTCCTATTTCAATTTTCCTTGGAGGAAAAGGCAAAGAAGTGGTTCTACACTTTGCCTTCAGCATCTATATATACTTGGGCGGAGATGCAACAAATTTTCCTAGACGAATTTTACACCGCCCAAAAGACTAATGATGCTAGAAAGGGGTTGAGAAGCTTCCAACAACAACATGGTGAGATGTTCCATGAGGCATTTGAACGTTTTAATATGATGATTAAAAATTGTCCTCACCATGGGATTGAACTTTGGGAGTTGATGAATGCCTTCCACGAGGGGTTGAGTGCCGAGGATGCTCGTGATTTAATGTCCATTACCAGTGGGACTTTGGGCACAAACTATGAGAATGATGATTGGGAGTTCTTAGAGAATATGGAAATTACATCAAAGAGAAAGGCTCAAGCATCGAGGAGAGCCCGACCGGCCATTGCCCGACCTCAAGTGCACGCAATAGATGATGGTAATGTTCAAACCACTAACCAAATTTATGATGTTTGTGCTTTGTGTAATGAAATAGGTCATGCGGCTGAAAATTGCCAAGGAATGATGGAAGGGCAATATGAAGAAGTCCATGCGGTCCAAGGTCAAGGAGGGGGTGGTAGAAACTACAACAACATGAATTCTAATACCTACCACCCCGGGTTGAGGAACCACCCAAATTTTCGGTATGGGAACCCTTCAAATCAAGCTAACCCGAACTTTCAAGGTAGCCAAGGTAAATTTGGTTCACGTCAACCTTATAACAACCAAAGTTGATATCGAGGTGGGAACAACCAAGGCTATCAAAAGCAATATCAAACGGGTCAAGAACAAGGGGGTCTTCGGGTGGAAATGAGATGATGGAGATGCTAAAAAGCATGCAAACGGAGATGCAAAAACGGAACCAACTCGATGAAGTTCGAATGCAAAAGGATGAGGTTCGTGACAAAAGCATCCAATCGCTAACAACCCAAATGGGTCAATTAGCAACCGACGTGGCTGAATTGAAGAAAAGCAAGGGTCAACTGCCTAGCGACACTAAGGTAAATCCTTCGCATGGTACGTCACGAGGTAATGTTAATGTTCATCATGTTAGTGTTTTAAGAAGTGGAAAAGAGTTTAAAAACAATTTGTCACCCGAATTGGTTGAGGGGGTAGTTGAGGACATCACGGGTAATGATAGTGATGATGAAGTTTCACCGGTTAAACCAAAAGAATTAAATGTTAACAAACCGGGTTTGGGTGAAAACGAAAAGAATGAAAAAGTTGAGGGTGAACCGAGTCAAGTCCCATTTCCATCGGCTTTACTTGACCCGGGTAGGAAAAACTTTATCGCATCAAGAGGTCCCCAAAAAGAAGAGTTGCGGGACATGTTTAAACAAGTAAAAATTAATCTTCCATTACTTGATGTAATAAAGCAAGTACCCGCGTATGCAAAAATTTTAAAAGAGTTATGTACACAAAAAAGGCAAAACAAGAAGAAAATGCCTAAGCGGGTCGACTTAACCGGGCAAGTGAGTGCAGTTTTAAATGGGGAGCTTCCTCCTAAGCTCCAAGATCCGGGCACACCATTGATTAACATACAAGTTGGTAATTTTCAAATGGCTAAGGCCTTGCTAGATCTTGGAGCCGGAGTTAGCATTTTACCGGGGGGCTTATATGACCAATATGATTTTGGTCCGTTAGCAAGGGTGGAGACAACGGTTGTTTTGGCCGATTTGTCTCATAAGTTACCCCGAGGGATGGTGCAAAATGTAATTGTTAAAATTGATGAATTTTATTACTCGGTTGACTTTTTAGTCTTGGACTACTCATCGGCGGACCCAAAGCAACAACAAAATGTAATTTTGGGTCGGCCATTTTTGAGCACCGCACATGCCGTGATCGATTGTAGATTTGGTACAGTCGATATGACTTTTGGAAATCGGAAAATGCGTTTGAATGTTTTTACTAACAATTCTAATGCTAATGGTGTTGATGAGTGTTTCATGGCAGATATAGTTGACGGATGCAACCCGCATGAGTATGACGAGGATGGTTTGGATGTTTGCCTGTGTGATTTTTCTGAACAGGTACATGCTTATGCACTCCGGGTTGAAGAGGAAAAACAGGATGCGATGGCGTTGAAAGAAGGTCGACCGCCATGGACCCACCAGTTCGAAGGTTTACCGGCGGAAATAGATTCGGGTACTAAACCGTCGTTAGAGGAACCGCCAAAGTTGGAACTTAAAGACTTGCCGAGCCACTTGAAGAATGTGTTTTTAGGGGATAATGACACTTTACCGGTCATTATTGCCTCTAATTTAGAGTTGGCACAAGAGCAAGCGTTGTTGGAAGTCTTGAAGGAAAACAAGGGAGCTATCGGATGGACAATTGCCGATCTCAAAGGAATTAGTCCATCAATCGTCATGCACAAGATCATTACCACCGAAGCTGCTAAACTGACACGAGAAGCTCAAAGGCGATTGAATCCGAACCTAAGGGAGGTAGTAAAAAAGGAGGTAATTAAATGGTTAGACGCGGGAATCATCTATCCAATTTCGGATAGTGCTTGGGTGAGTCCCACCCAAGTTGTGCCTAAGAAGGCCGGCATTCAAGTAGTCAAGGATGAAAGTGGTGAACAAATTGCCACCCGACCGGTCACCGGGTGGCGTGTATGTATTGACTACCGAAAATTGAATGCCGCCACTTCTAAGGATCATTTCCCGCTACCTTTCATTGACCAAATTATTGAAAAATTATCGGGTCAAAAATATTACTGCTTTTTGGATGGGTATTCAGGGTACAATCAAATAGCAATACACCCGGATGACCAACACAAGACCACCTTCACTTGTCCATATGGCACCTTTGCCTTTCGGCGGATGCCCTTTGGCTTGTGCAATGCTCCGGCAACTTTCCAACGATGTATGATGAGTATCTTTTCGGACATGGTTGGAGAGTCGCTCGAAGTATTTATGGATGACTTCTCCATTTTTGGCACTAGTTTTGATGCTTGTCTCAACGAATTACAAAAAGTTTTAAAAAGGTGCGTTGAGAAAAATTTAGTGTTAAGTTGGGTGAAAAGTCACTTCATGGTGCAAGAGGGTATTGTGTTGGGTCATGTAATTTCTGAAAGAGGGATGGAGGTGGATAAGGCAAAAATACGGTTAATAGCATCTTTGCCACCTCCGAAAAATGTTAAGGGTGTAAGGTCATTTTTGGGACATGCGGGGTTCTATAGACGTTTCATAAAGGGTTTTAGTGTTATCACTAAACCTTTATGCAACTTGTTATTAAAAGATGTCCCATTTGATTTTACTAACGAGTGTATGCAAGCTTTCACTGTTTTGAAGGAACACTTGGTCAAAGCTCCTATCTTGCAACCACCGGATTGGTCAAAGTCGTTCGAGATAATGTGTGATGCAAGCGACACCACTATTGGTGCAGTTTTGGGTCAACGGGTTGATAGAAAGCCGGTGGTGATTTACTATGCAAGCAAAACTTTATCCGAAGCGCAACTCAATTACACCACAACCGAAAAGGAGTTATTAGCGGTGGTGTATGCTTTGGATAAGTTTCATGCTTATATTTGGGGGAGCAAAGTGGTGGTTTATTCGGATCATAGTGCAGTCCGATATTTGATGGAGAAAAAGGACGCGAAGCCTCGTTTGATTCGGTGGGTATTATTGTTACAAGAGTTTGATTTAGAAATCCGAGACAAAAAGGGAAGTAAGAACGTAGTGGCGGATCACTTGTCTCGGATTCCGGTGGAAGGGATCGATGATGTTAGTGAAATCAATGAAAGTTTTCCCGACGAGCAACTCCTAGCCATCTCCACCTTTGTTGCACCGTGGTATACTCACTATGTCAACTACTTAGCCACGGGTGCCATCCCAAGTCATTGGACCAAGAAGCGCCGACAACAATTTATGGTTCAAGTGAAGCAATATATTTGGGATGAACCGGATCTTTTCAAGATTGGACCGGATCAAGTTATATGAAGGTGTGTGCCCGAGACAGAAGTGTTGGAAATTTTGACCCATGCTCATTCTTCCGCATGTGGGGGTCATTTTAGTGGGCACAAAACAGGCTATCGGGTTCTTTCATGTGGGTTTTATTGGCCCACAATTTTCAAAGACGCATGTGAGTTTGCAAGGAATTGCGCGAATTGCCAAAGGATGGGAAGCATATCGAAGAGGGATGAGATGCCATTACAACCAATCTTGGTTGTAGAGATATTTGATGTATGGGGTATAGACTTTATGGGTCCCTTCCCGAATTCGAATGGTTTTCTATACATTTTGGTAGCGGTGGATTACGTCTCGAAGTGGATTGAAGCTATTGCAACACGAACAAACGACCATTCGGTTGTTTGTAAATTTGTTCAGTCCAACATCCTCTCTCGTTTTGGCATCCCGCGTGTTATTATAAGTGATGGTGGTTCGCATTTCAAGAACTTCAACTTCGGGAAATTATTGAAGAGGTATAGCGTGAATCACCGAATTGCCACACCTTACCATCCGCAAACGAGTGGACAAGTCGAAGTGTCCAACCGTCAAATCAAAGAAATTCTCATGAAGACGGTAAGAACGGATAGGAAGGATTGGTCGAGTAAGTTAGACGATGCATTGTGGGAATACCGAACGGCCTACAAGACTCCAATTGGTACAACACCTTACCGGATGATGTATGGAAAGGGTTGTCACTTGCCAATGGAGTTAGCGCATCGGGCACATTGGGCAATTAAGACGGTAAACGCGGATTATGACGAGGCAGGAAAGTTGAGAAAGTTGCAATTAAGCGAGATAGAAGAGATTCGAGATGAGGCATATGAATGTGCATCGGCTTATAAAGACAAGCTCAAGAAGGTACACGATGCGAAATTGAGAAAGAAAACGTTCGAAGTGGGTCAAAAAGTTTGGTTGTATAACTCGAGACTCAAGATGTTCGCAGGCAAGCTTAAAAGTAAATGGATGGGCCCGTATGTCGTTCGGAGAGTTGGGAAGTTTGGTGATGTAGATATCCAAGATGAGCAAACATTGAAACAACAAACGGTGAACGGTCACCGGTTGAAGCCATACTTGGAGGAGAACGACATCAACAACTTGGAGCTTGACAAAGCGGGCTACATCTTACGCCCGGTCGATGAGGAACAACCGTGAGAGGCCCAGGTTTGGTAGTGTAAATAGTAGTATTTCATTTGTTTTGTCTTGTATAGTTTGCACAATTACCGTATTTCCTTGAAATCCGTGTTTGAAACAAGTGTGGGGATATTCGGGTCACGAATTACTCTAACATTGTGTTGAGGACAACACGGGACTTTCGAGGGGGTAGGGTGATTTTTTCACGTTTTTGAAAAATTTAAAAACATAAAAAAAATTTGAAAAACTTGAAAAATATAAAAAAAATGAACCTTAAAACAGCATTTTTCACGAACCAGGAACTCCCAGATATTACCATAAATTACGGTAATACCGTAATTTACGGTGGGGGGTAAAAAGTGTTTGGCCTTACGGTAGAAAGCTCCTGAGTTACGGTGGGAAGATCTGCCAGAAGTTCACCGTAATTTACGGTGACACCGTAACTTACGGTGACTTCTGGCGACGTAAGGGTCTGTCCAGTTCAGCGGTTACATAAAAAAAAAGAAAACATCATATTTTGTGAATACTCCCCAGCCACTCATTCTTTCTTCACTTTTCTCATCCATCTCTTTCATCAAGACCCACAAGATCTACATTTTTCTTCAACCTTCAATCATCCATATCTCACTCAATTGTTGTTCAAACTAAGTGAAATCGGAGTCTATCTCGACTAATTTTTCACGTAGTTTCTGTTTTCACCAAGAGATTCACGAGAAAACGAAGCTTTCGGGTTCGAATTTCAAACCCTAGTTTCGAAATTTTGGGGCTTTTTGAAGTTGTTGCCTCATTTGTGTTTCTTACATCTTCAAACAAGGTATGGAAGTTTATTTACTATGTTTTGTTGATACATTGTGAGAATGAAGGTTAATATTGTTATTTGTTCATACCCACTTGCTTGTTCATAGTTTTGACTTGTTATTTGTACTTGAACATGGTGATGGTTTGTAGATGTAGGATTGTTAGTAAAGTAGTGAACTTTTGGGGAATCTCTACATTGTAGAGACACCATGCCCAATTTTTGAAAAATTTATAAACTTTGGTTCACTAACATCTACAACCATAGTAACAAGCAAGTGTGGGGATATTGTGGGTAAAGGAGTCTAAATTTGTTTTGTTTGGTTGTGTTGTTTGCTCTAATGTGTGTAGGATATGGCACGAACAAAAGAAAAGACCGGAGCTAGTGCATCTTCGTCTTCGAAGGGAAAGGGTAAACAACCGGAACAACAACCAAGAAAGAGACAATACATGGGTCGAGTAAGTGAAAGTGAAAGTGAAGACGAGGAAATGGAGTTGGACCCGGCTGAAAAGCCAAAATGGAATTCGGGTCCATTGGATGATCAAGCAGAGGAGTGGCAACCGACACTCTACCATGACGGTATGAATAAGTTGAAGAATAAGGCAGCGGCCTTTATATGCGAGAGAGAAGTTAATGAGGTTCAATTTGGCCAGTTCGGTGTGTTTGATAAATTTCGCGCTCTAGGTTGGGAGGGGGCGCTTAATTGTTATGATAAAGATAAAAACAATTTGTTCATATCCGAAATACAAGAATGTATGGCAACTCTTAAATGCAACACGTATGAAAGGCCATCACAAATGAAGCTAACGGGTATAGTGCATGGGATTTCGGTGGAAATGTCCTTCGACACGTTGAAGAAGCTTGGGAAATATGATAGTCTTCCAGCTCGTGATTATATGATACCTACTCTTGATGACCTTCTGGTAAAGCCGGAGAAGCATACGCGTTGGAATGATATGTTGGCAGCACTGTTTTTACCCGGTAAATACAGTGGTATTCTATACCGGAAGAATTTAAAAATAGAAGCGAAATTGTTGCTAGCAATCTATGTTCTCAATGTCATTCCACGAAGGGGGGACAAGGAGCAGGTGAGGTTCCCAGAGGTACCTGTCCTCTATTCGCTAATGCATGGGTCTCCGCACTTTCCGATCCGCTATCTGATCATGAACCACTTATGGATTTGCCGGAATAAGTATGGAAGAGATATCGTCCCGTATTGTCGAATAATCACGGGACTGATGAAACAGCAAAAGGCAATAACGTCTGAAGATAGAGGGGCTACAAAAAGGCATCAGCCTTTTACTTTGGACAAGTTGGGGATTGGTTGGTCATATACACAGTCGGAGCGGTACCATAAACTTAAATCAGAAGGGCAACGATGGAGAGCACTGAAGGCGGGTGCACGAGATCTTTTACCGGGTGAGCCGGACGAGCCGGAAAGTGATGAAGAAGCAGTTCCAAGTGGTGACGAGGATTATGCGGACGAGCCGCATGGTGTTGAAAATGCAGGTCAAGGGGGTTATGGTAGAGGTTATGGTGGTATGTTTTATGATTATACGCAGCAGTCCTATGAGCCGGGTTGGGCTTATGATAGAACAATGCAAGAAGTGATTGAGAATCAACGCCCTCCGGCATCCGTGTTTGAGACGTGGTCGGGTTCGGAAAGGACGTTATTTGATCAAAATACAAGGATGAGTGCAAGTTTGGAGCGGTCGTTGAAACGTAGCTTTGATCGTCAAGAGACATGGAATCGCACACATGCGTATTCCCGTGAAGTGGAAATGAACAATTGATATCATGACGATCAAGAAAGGAGAATGCACGCGGATTGGCATGCCGGGCGGCCGGTGGTTGTGGATCCACAACATGTGGATTATGCATCTCTACCACCGTATGATGGTAGTGTTTCGTATCCAACCCCGCCGCTTCACCATTCACAATGGATTGACCCACGGCAAAAAGAGGGAGCCCAACAACAACAAGGAGGGAGTATTAGCGGCTCATTTACGTTTGGAGAATGGAACGACATGATGTCTTCCATTTTTGGACCTCTGGGACCGCGCTATTATTAGTCAGGTTGTGTTCCTCCTTTGTATATTTTTGTGCATATTTGTTAGTTTGTTTTGTTTAAGGTCGGGCGGTTGGGTGGTGTATGATTGTGATGTTATGTTGGGTTGGAGCGAGTTGGTGGTGTCATGTTTTAAAAAGAAGAAAAACATAAAAGAAAAAATCCAAAAAGAAATTTGGGGTTTGAGTTGAAGAGCTTTTTGTTGATGTTGAATGAATTTTAGTGATCAAAGCCTCCTAAAACCATACATTGGGGTCAATGTATCCCAAGTGTGGGGATGGGGGGAATTTTTGAAGATTTTGAAAAATTTTGAGTCAAGCAAAATATTGTGAGAATTTGAACACCCTAGATTAACCCCAAATGGTGCACCGGCAACCCTTGATATCCTTTTATTCTGGGTGAGAGTTGAAGCCACATTTGTATATAAATAATGCTTATCTTTGATGAGAGTGGCTACGGGTGGGGGTGCATTAGAACTTGTGCTTGAATGCGATTTGAGTCCTTAGTTAGACATGAATGTGAAAAGGACAAGGACATCTAGGTAGCCTCGTTTTTAGTGTGTGTGAGTCTGGGATTTGGGGGGTTGGACCTCATAAGTTATATATATGAGCATGGTTGCGAGAGGGGCGGGGGTTTGGACATTTAGTTGCCCAATTTTGTGCCTAAAAGCCTATCATTTGTTACCTCCTAGCTACTTACTTAAAAATTTACCCAATTTGACCCGGTCTTATAGTGGTAGTAGTAATGGTTTGAGTAGTATGATGTAGATATGTTTGATGTTTCATTGTATGTTTGTTTGCTTTGTCTTGAAAAAAAAATGAAATGAAAAAAAAAGAGAAAAAGCAATGAAAAATGAAAAAAAGAAAGGATGTTTAATTCTCTTGTACATAGTAGTTTAGATTGGTAGTTGTTAGTTTACTTTATTGTGTAATAAAAAGACCGGGTTAAGTTTTCGCCACTTCTTATATATTCCATTTCCTACCTATACACTTAGCCACGTTACAACCTTGAAAGTCCCTTTGATTTGCATTCATGTTTGGCACTTGCTAGGAGAAGGATCGATTTAGGTACAAGCCTATAGTTGTGCAATTACCCGTTTGCCTATTGTGTGTCTAGCTTATATTGCTAGTGCTTACTTGTTACCGAGAGGAGAGACATAGTGAGGGGTGCATTAGTTGGGTGTTAAAAAGGGGTTAGTAAAAGGATTGCATGTTGTTGCTTGATTTACATTGATCATTTGTTGAGAAATTGATTTGATGAGTTGCTTGGGACAAGCAACGGTTAAGTGTGGGGATGTGACGAGTGGTCCATCGGACAACCCTTTGTGATGTTAAAAGACAAGTTTATCCCTCATTTAATTGTGTAATTATCTTGAATTAGATAACTACGGTTGCTTATGTTTCAGGTGCGGTTCGGGAGCTTAAAGTGGATAAAATGCAGCTTTGGAGGGTTCGGAGTTGAATGGGTCGCGCGTGGAGCAAAAGTTGAAACAAGACAAAACAATCAGGTTGTCGTCGTAAATTACGGTCCCACCGTAATTTACGGTGGACCTGATTTTTGGCCATTTTCCTACCGTAACTCAGACCATACCCACCGTAACACTATTATGTGCACCGTAACTTACGGTGTCACCGTAAGTTACGGTGGAAGCTGCGGAAAACTTGTAACTGCCATCATTAAGTCGGTTTTATGGTGTCTTTTGGGTTATTCTCATGATTGGACGTTTTTGGGAGACACTAGGGGCGATTTTGGCTGTTCTTGCTTGGTTCTAAACAATTTCTAACATTTGGTTTGTGTATTCGATTCGTATGAACATTAATCGTTGTGTGATGATGATGTACCAAGTCATGCGTGGCTAAACTTTTGGTGATCATCCTAGATGTAAGGTTTGCTTTTGAAACACTATGTTTGTGCTTGAATTTCTAGAATAATAACTTTGAATGTTTGTTTGAGTTATTATGGTGTTTGGATATTTGTTTGTAAATTGTTGATTATTGTTTGATGTTAATCTAAACCATACGTTCTTGGTGCCGTTGGCAATTGAGATATCATGGGAGGGGTTAGGGTTGGATAATTGTCAATTGATCATCGAGTAACAACCTCGCATTTTATAATCTGAGTACTTAGTTCTCTTTCATCACAAACAGATAATCAAACACGAGCCATGTCTATGTGGTTCTTTCTAGTTAAGCATAAACATTAGTGTGGATTAAAACCTGAAATCTAGGATGGTCGCTTGTTCCTAATCTGTTTACAAAAACACTCTTTGATTTGCAATTTAATTAGTTAATATTAGTTCTTAAAACCAAAACAATCAACTCTTGAATTTTAATTTTTGCAATTTTAGTTTAATTTTAGTTTAAGTGCAAAGCTACATAATCGACATACTTTCCACAAACTCCCTGTGTTCGATACCCATTTACTGCTATCTACTAGTTGTAATTTTGATTAAATTTGCGTGTATCTACGACAGCACGTCAGTGGTTTGAAACTCATGTCATGTACGAAAGCGCAAAGTTATTTACGAAAGGGATATGTTGCCATCTTGGCACATGTCACCGAGGAGAAAGGCAAGAACAAGTGCATTCAAGATATTCCGATCGTTCGCGATTATCCAGAGGTGTTTCCTGATGAACTGCCTGGTTTGCCTCCAGTTCGTCAAGTCGAGTTTCATATTGATCTTGTACCCAATGCTAACCCGATTGCGAAAGCACCTTATCGTCTTGCGCCGTATGAGATGCAAGAGCTATCTAAACAGTTTCAAGAGTTATCTGATACAGGATTCATCCGACCGAGTTATTCACCTTGGGGCGCTCCAGTCTTATTTGTGAAAAAGAAAGATGGATCTTTTTGAATGTGTATCAATTACCGTGAGCTTAATAAGCTTACCATCAAGAATCGATATCCCCTACCACGAATCAATGATCTCTTTGATCAGGTGCAAGGTGCTACAAGTTTCTCCAAGATCGATCTGCATTCTGGGTATCATCAGCTTCGTGTACTCGAAGAAGATATTCCCAAAACTGTATTCTGCACGAGATATGGTCATTACGAGTTCACTGTCATGCCTTTTGGTTTGACGAATGCCCCAGCTATTTTCATGGACTTAATGAAAAGTGTTTGTAAACCTTATTTAGACAAGTTCATCATTGTGTTTATTGATGACATTCTTATTTATTCGAAGTCTCGAGCCGATCACGAACAACACCTTCGTTTGACACTGGAACTCCTGAAGAAGGAACCACTTTTTTTCTAAATTCTCCAAGTGTGAATTCTGGCTTAAGGAAGTTCAATTTTTGGGTCACATTGTTAACGAGCAGGGTATTCATGTGGATCCTTCCAAAATAGCTGCTATTAAGGATTGGAACACACCGACGACACCTACAGAAGTTCGTTCTTTTCTTGGTCTTGCTGGTTATTATTGACGGTTTATTTCGAACTTCTCAAAGATCGCGGTTCCACTCACTGCTTTGACTCAGAAGAATAAGCCTTTTGAGTGGGGACCTAAACAAGAAGAAGCGTTCCAAACGCTGAAACGAAAACTCTGTGATGCTCCTGTTCTATCTTTGCCCGATGGAAACGATGATTTTGTTGTCTATTGTGACGCGTCAAATCTAGGCCTTGGTTGCGTTCTCATGCAACGCGTCAAATCTACACCACTCGTGATCTTGAGTTGGGAGCTGTAGTTTTTGCACTCAAAATCTGGAGACACTATCTTTATGGCACGAAATGTGTGGTTTTCACAGATCACAAAAGTCTCCAGCACATTCTTAATCAAAAGGAGTTGAACATGAGACAGGGACGAGGGGTTGAACTCTTGAACGATTACGATTGCGTAATTCGCTACCATCCTGGTAAGGCGAATGTCGTAGCCGATGCGCTAAGTTGAAAGGAAAGAGTCAAGCTTAATTTTGTTCGCATTCTATCTGATATTCAAACTCGTGTCTCTCAAGCTCAACAATCTTGTGTTTCACAAGATTTGATGGGTAAGGAATTACCACGTCAACTAGAGCTAAAACTCGAAACGAAAGACGATGGGTTGCTATATTTCAAGAATCGTTTGTGAATTCCAAAACAAGACGATCTTCGCACTTTAGTGATGGACGAATCTCATAAGTCCCGATATTCTATCCATCCTGGTGCTGACAAAATGTACAAGGATCTTCGTACTCAGTATTGGTGGCCTGGTATGAAGAAGGATATTGCTTTATATGTATCAAAATGCCTAACTTGTCTCAAAGTCAAGGTTGAACATCAACGACCATCTGGTTTGCTTGTACAACCAGAAATACCGGTATGGAAGTGGGAGAACATTGCTATGGATCTTATCACTAAATTACCGCATACAACTAGAGGTCACGATGCTATTTGGGTTGTTATCGATCGATTAACGAAGTCAGCTCATTTTTTACCGATTCGAGAGGATCTATCTGCTGATAAACTTGCAAAGATTTATGTTGATGAGATTGTATCTCAACATGGTGTTCCTTTGGATATCATTTCTGATCGTGATGCTCGATTTTCATCTCACTTTTGGAAGACCATGCAATCTGCTATGGGAACTCAACTAAATCTAAGCACTGCTTATCATCCCCAAACAGATGGACAATCTGAGAGGACGATACAAACATTGGAGGATATGCTTAGAGCATGCGTGATAGATTTTGGTGGTAATTGGGATTCTCATCTTCCAATGATCGAGTTCTCTTACAACAATAGTAATCATGCTAGCATTAACATGGCACCGTTTGAAGCTTTATACGGTCGAAAATGTCATTTACCTATCTGTTGGAATGAGATCGGTGAAGCTGAGCTTACTGGACCTGAGCTCATTCTGGAAACAACAGATAAAATCAAGAAAATTTGCATTAATTTTTTGACAGCTAGAAGCCGTCAAAAGAGTTATGAGGATATGCGACGCAAGCCCTTGGAATTTCAAGTCGGAGACTGTGTCCTATTCAAGGTATCCCTTTGGAAGGGAGTGGTGAGATTTGGAAAGAAAGGAAAACTTGCACCACGATATGTTGGACCATTTAAGATTGTTGAAAGAATTGGAAAGGTTGCCTATCGACTTGAGCTACTTCCTGAACTTGGGAATATCCACCCAACATTCCACGTGTCCAATCTACGAAATTGTTTGGCCGATACTAATCTTCATATTCCACTCGACGAAATTCAAGTTGATGAAACGATGCACTTTGTCGAGAAACCTGTGGAGATAATGGACCGTGCAGTCAAACAATAGAAAAACAAACGAATTCGATTGGTCAAAGTTCGCTGGGAGTCCAAACGTGGCCCAGAGTTTACTTGGGAACGTGAGGACCAAATGAAGGCGAAATATCCACATTTGTTTTCACAAGTTTCCTCTAGTTAAAATTTCGGGACGAAATTTCCTAAAGTAGGGGAGACTGTGACAACTATGCTCTGTAAACGATGTACGATGTAAAACAATATTAATTATCAATAAAACGATGTGTTTTGGTGTTAATATATGTGTATTTGTGTTTGATGATTTTACGATTTGATTCGAGTTTGATTTCAAGCTTTAAATCACTTTCTAGAAAGTTATACGCAAACTGATGTGTAAAAGTAATCAGTTTAATGTGACAAACACTCCGGAACAGTGACATAGGCTTAACATACCTTAAATAACCTTTACATAACTTAGAAATAAGTTTTGGATGGTTTGGTGTGTCGAAAACAAGTTTATTCGATCACAGGGACTATTTGTGTCAAACTGCGAAACTATGTCGATTTGTATGATAACGAACATTTCAGAACTTGATCATAAGTTAAACATACCCTAAATATCCTTCACATAGCTTAGAAATAGGCTTTGAGGGGTTTGATATGCGAAAATAAACTTATTTAATTAACAGGGACTAAAAGCGTCAAAAATCCCATAAGTTTGCATTTTCGCGCATATCTTACGTTCTGAACATATCCGGACATCCAAAAAAATTTTTAATCATTAAAATATTTTATTTTAGTGATTGGAATGCATAAATACCATTCGTCGTGAAATTTGGATCGTTTTTGCGCCCGTTCAAGTTTTCGTCGTAATTAACCGAATAACGCAACCGTACGACCAAACGAACCGACATCCGAGATGTTTTTGAGCATATTTTAAGTTCCCTATACTTTAACTTCATTTTAGAGCCTTGAAATGGGGTTAACGGGGCTTAAACGTGCCGAAAATCAAGTTTTGAGCGTGCAGGGACCTGTTCTGCCAAAAGCTGAAACTTAGAACTGACCTCCCCCGAGCCACGCGCCGAGCCCAAGTTACCCTGGTGCGCCACGTGACAGGGACCATTTTTTAGCAACTCGGTTTCAGCAACAGGCTTCAATTCCAGGGTTAATTATGTAAAATTCTAAATACCTGGAGCTGGTTTAGGTCCCCATTGTATTTAATTACCATGTTCTACAATGAAGGGCCAAGATTGATCATTCTAAACACATGTAATGATCTCATTCATCCTAACTTTATATAAATAGCATGGGTCTTTCATTTGGTTCTTTGCTCATTTCATTCAAGATCTGCTCTAAGTTGGAGTTTTCACTTGTTGAAGCTTCATACCTGAGTTTTCTTGATCTTGATTCTAGCTTGGACCCTTTGTAAGTCTCTTTCATTCTTGTTTATTTATTTCAATCATGAAAGTCAAACAGTGTTTGACTTTCTGCTTTGACCATGATTTGGTCAACACAAAGTTCGTTCGAACTTCGCAACGTGAGCGTAATCACGATGGTTATAGCCCCTTATGACTATACCTACTGATTACCACGTTGATTAGTCGAAGTGACGAGTCAAAGTTTTGGTCAAAATACGTGTTTATGCGTATTTTGCATCAAAGCCATATCTGGATATCAAAACACTTTGTTTTGATATCAAAACCTGTTTTCTAACTTAGTTAAACATGTTTTAACATGTTTAACTCGTCACTTTTAGTCTAGTGCTTGTATAGGGTCGTAAGTCAAGCGGTCTTGACAACCGCCTAGACTTCCGAACCCAACCCGTTTGGTCAATCTTTAGGATCCGACCAAGCATTTTGTGTGACCATAGTTGTATAGGGAATAACCTTCCGAGGTTATACCTTATGGTCACTTAGTTTAATTAGTTGTATGATTGGTAGTTTATATGCCTTAGGAAAATGACCAAAATGCCCTTTTCTTGCATAATTGGATTTTAAGCATATGTAACTTAACTTTTGTCACCTAAATTGATTATGCAACATATTTAAACATGTTAGGGCATATAATACTTGTCATAGGACTAGTTAGGCATCTCAAACGCGCGTTTGCGCGAACGACGCATTAACGTAGCATAAGCTACCTTAATGGGTCGTAACGGGTCGAAAGCACTTAGGATAGGTTCCGATTTAGAATGTAGGCTTTGTTAAACCATATCACATGAGTTCCAATACTCATTCGGTTTACGAGACCTCATTCTACCCGATCTTCCGATTTAGGTGTCGATTTATTAACTAGCGATCCGATTACTAGGTGCTACTTGAATTCCTTGGTTTACTCGAGCTTTGCTAGTTCATTAGATCGAGGATACTTTGCACTTCGATGTGAGTACATAGTTCCCCTATTTTACTGTTTTCAATTTTTTTGGGGTGATTCATATGTGTTAAACGATTTTGATGTTTTCAAGCGATGATTTCAAAAACGAATACTATGGTTTATATTAAACAAGAACGATTTTGATAGTGTGAACGAACTTGTTGGACGTATTTACAAAACGAGTAACATTTATTAACATTGATCAAGCCGACCAGTATTAAGTTATGGTACCATAGGATCTGACAAATCCCGTTATCGGACTGCACCCATGGTTATGTGTGGGGGTTATGTGGGTAACGACTGAACCTGTTGATTGTTAACTTACCCTTTGGTGGTTTGTTAATACGAGTTGAACGATGGATGAGTTACGATGGTTTGAATGTATTCCACGAGACGACCAAAAGTAGTTTTCACAATTAAAACGAGAACGATTTTGAACAATTATGAACGATTGAACGATTTGGAATGATTTGAACGATTTAAAAAAATGAACGATGGTTTATGACAAGAACGAGTTAAACAATTTGAATGATTATAATGATGTCACACAAACGATGTTTACGAAACGATATAAACCATACGAGTTTTATTACGAGAACGATTTACGATTTGGTTACTTAAACAAATGTTTTGAGTTAAGATTCATGGCATCAAGGTTTTATAAACTACAACCAATCTGTTTTGACTTGGTTATTCATTTTACAATACAAATGTTTTACAAAACAAGGTTTTCTAATATCGATTAATGAAGTTGTACGAGTTATTTCAACAAGTAAACGAGCCATGAATCTGACACTCACACAAAACCTATGTGCTCGCCGGCATTTCTTTGCTGACTTTATTTTTACATATGTTTCCGGTGGTGATTGATTGATGATGTTGATTGCTAGGATGCATGCTCACTTAGGACTGGACGAGGCCTTAGTGACTAAATAAAAAATGTTAGACGATGTAGTTGTGTTTTAACTTAATGACAAGACAATTTTTAATGTTAATATTTTAATAAAAATGAAACTTTTGAATCCATGGTTGTGAAACAATAATTCTGTTGCTCCACTCCCCGACGTTTCCGCCGCGGTTTCGTTGTTTTAACGCGGTCGGGGTGTGACACACCCAATTCCAAATCGTGGGTGGTGTAATTATTTTTGTGCACTTTTAATTGCCGTGATGCATAGGCAATCACCTTGCCCCTCTGCATAAGCACACAACCCATACCAGTGTGCGAAGCATCACAATATACGACAAATTCTTCTATTCCTTCGGGAAATACAGGGGCATTGCTCAATTTTTGTTTAAGAATCTCAAAAGACTCTTGTTGTTTAGGATCCCAATCAAACTTCACATTCTTGCGGGTCAGAGTAGTTAACGGTGCAGCTATCCTTGAGAAGTTCTCAATGAACCTTCTATAAGAACTAGCTAATCCTAGAAAACTGTGAATCTCCGTAGGTGTCTTAGGTGCCTCCCAGTTCATGATTGCTTCTATTTTAGCAGGATCCACTTGGATACCACGCTCACTCACAACATGTCCAAGGAATTGGACTTAGTGAAGCCAGAACTCACACTTGGAGAATTTAGCATACAGCTTCTCCTGTCGTAGCAATCCTAAGATACATCGAAGGTGTTTCTCGTGATCATCTTGATTACGAGAATAGATAAGTATGTCATCTATAAAGACAATGACAAATTTGTCCAGGTACGGCTTGCAGACTCGATTCATGAGATCCATGAATGCTGCAGGTGCGTTAGTGAGCCCAAAAGGCATCACTAAGAACTCATAGTGACCATACCTCGTTCTAAACACTGTCTTAGGTACATCTTTAGTTCTAACCTTGAGTTGATGATACCCAGATCTTAAATCGATCTTCAAGAAGAAGCTTGCCCCTTGGAGTTGGTCGAATAAGTCGTCGATCCTAGGCAATGGATAACGATTCTTGATTGTTACCTTGTTTAGTTCACGATAATCAATGCATAGACGCATTGAACCATCCTTCTTCTTCACAAACAATATAGGTGCTCCCTAAAGCGAAGACCTGGGTTGTATGAAACCCTTTTCCAATAAGTCATCCAATTGAGTCCTTAGCTCTTTCATTTCTGTAGGCGCTAAACGGTAAGGAGCTCATGCAATTGGTGCTGATCCTGGCAGAATGCCTATCCTGAATTTGACCTGCCTCTCAGGAGGTAATCCAGGTAGCTCATCAGGAAAGACATCAGGGTATTCAGAAATGATTGGAATGTCTTCAATCTTGGGTTTCGGTTCATCAACTGTCACTTGTGCCATGTAGATGACACATCCGTTCTTCAGACACTTGGATGCTTTGAGTATAGACACATTATCGGGCAATCCATAGTGAGTATCACCATGAATGGTGACTAATTCACCAAATGGGGTTTTGATGTTAACTAGTTTCTTATCGCATGCAATTTGGGGTTGGTTATGTGATAACCAATCCATGCCTAAAACTACATTAAACCCGGCTAATTTCATTGGCAAAAGAGATAGCGGGATATAATGATTCTTAATGGATATAAAGCATCCATCAAGAAGAGTTGAAGCGGTTTCTAAGGTACCATCTGCGAGTTCTACCTCATATTTTATGTCTAGAGTTTTAATAGGCAGATTCAGTAACTTACTAAACTTATGGTCTACAAATGACTTATCAGCACCTGAATCAAATAAAACTCTAGCATAAATATCATTAATGAGGAAGGTACATGTTATAACGTTATCGTCATTCACCGCCTCCCTGGCGTTCATCTGAAAAACCCTAGCATTGGTTTTCTTCGCCTCATCAGGCTTCTTAGCATTTTTAGGGCAATTAGTCTTGATATGCCCTTTTTCATTGCAACCATAACAGGTTGCATCCTTGATGTTTCGGCACTCCACAGTTTTGTGTCCTTTCTTTTTGCAGATTCCACAAGGCTTAGCTTGTGGATCCTGATTGCATTTCCTAAAGTGCCTCTTATCACAAGTTTTACACCTCGGCTTGTCACCTGACTGCCCTTTCTTGAAACCAGAGTTTCCTTTCTTCTTTTTATTCGACTGGTGGGACTGGTCATCCTCCCTCTTCCTCTTCCCTTCCTCGGTGGTTTTCTTTGACTTACTCCTTGTGACATCGAGAGTAAGTGACAATGATAGATCTACAGTTGATCTATATGTAGCAGGCTTAGAGGCCTTGACATTTCCCTTAATCTCAGGGGCTAAATCACCTATAAAACGCGTAATGCGTTTAGGTTCTGGGGTGACCAGATACAGGATGAGTCGAGACATCGAGTTAAAACTGGTCACATAAGACCTGCAATCCAAATCTTTCATCACCAGGGTGAGGAAGTCAGTCTCCACCCTTTCTACTTCATGTTGCGGACAATAAGTGTCCTTCACAAGTTCAACAAATTTATTCCAAGAAAGGTTATACAGAGGAACCTTTCCTGTGGATTGCACCAAGGATTTCCACCACGTCAGGGCATCACCTTTGAAGGGCTGAGACACAAACTTAAAGATGTCCTCCTTGGCATACCCGCTGATATCAATCACAGTTTCCATCTCGTCTAACCACTTCATACAATCAATAGCTCCCTTTTCTCCCGTGAAATCTCTTGGCTTATAAGAGACGAAATATTTGTAAGTACAACCCTTGTTGTACCTGGGAGCTTGATCAACGACAATTTGCCTCTGAGGTTCACTCTTTTGATTGGATGAATGTTGAGAATCATCATTTTTCAATGTATGCGAATGCGATAGGGACTTTGTATGAGTTTTAGACCGAACATTACTCAGTTCCTTAAACATATTGTTCACAGCTTGAGCCACCGTGTGTTTATCATAGCTTGTAGTTCAGCACCGGTGACATTTATCCTCGTATCGTTATTGTTTCCTTCTACTGGATGACTATTAGCTTCATCGGAGCCAGCCATGATTTGAATACTAAAATCAAACAATAATGATTTATTTAGATTACATAATGAATCATCGTATTCGATGATTAGATGGCCATGGTATTAATAAACCATATAGACCATTTTGGATAATAAGTCAAATTTATTTGATTATGATTTACCTAGGCTACAAACGAACCATTATTGGCAATTAAGTAGGATATAATCCTTTATATTTATCAGACAGGGGACATAAGCCACAACTGTCAATGTCGTAAAGACATTTTCATATGGCACAAAGGCTTTCTCGAAGGACATTTAAATGGCACAAAAGGCCTTGTCACTAGGACAATTCAAGTATTATCAATGATCTTTTGGATCAGTGATTTTAAGGGTCGAACATAGTTCATCGCCTTTTGGACAAGAAGTTATAAAATATAACCGTCCTCATCAGAATTTATACATTGGCCCGTAGGCACAACACCTCAAATGGATGTTTTAATTTAGACATCATTTTTTTATGTTAATAGCCATGATTCACATTGATCATATAGGCCATGAGGGTGACTTGGAAAGATCCAAGTACTTTTGGAAGCTAGTGTGTTCTTTAAGAACTTCTTTTGAAATTTCATTGGCAGATCAATTAAAATTGAAATGATATTTGCATGATGATGTAATAAAATACACATATAAAAAAATTCAAAAGAAATTCCATTAAAATACTAAACGATTACAATAGATGCCCTAAACGGGTCTTGGAAATAACAAATTGTCCACGCAGGGACTACTGAAAAGACACAAGTCCACGCAGGGACTAAATACAGAAATGAAATGTCCATGCAGGGACTTGATTAAAATTACAATACAAAATAAAATAAAAGTCTTCTACTTCTTCTTTCCCATTATGAAGTTCGCAAGACCCTTAAGGAATTTATGGGCCATCTTTTCCAGTTCCTCTGCTTTTTGTTCAACCTCGTCCAACCTTTGTAAAATTTCTTGCGTTTGAGAATGTTGAGGTGGAGGTTGAGGTTGATGTTGATAAGGAGGGTATTGATACCCTTGCACGGGATACCCAGTTGGGCATGCTGGAGGAAATGGTGAGGGATAAAGAGCGTTAAAGTGAGCTGCCTCAATATATGGTTCCTGGGCAGGGGCTTGATATTCATAACCCGTGGGAGCTTGATATTCAAACGGGTTATACCCAGACGAACCTGGGTAAGTAGGTATTGGGTTTTCATAACCCATAGGCGGTGGCGGTGGTGCAAAGGTAACTGGCGGGGGATCATTTTCCGGCACCGCTGAGAAGGTCCACCCATTTGTGGATCTTCGGGGATTGGAGGGTAAGTGCTTGAAGCTTGTGGGAAACTGAATCTTGGTCCCCCTCGCACGGACATCCATGCATTCCTCCTCCGCCTTGGTGGTTCGGGAGGTGGTTGTGGTGGTTGTTGAGGTGGTTCCTCAACTGGCAATGGTGGTGGAGTTACCGCCTGAAAGTGTTGTTCCTCCATTGGAGGTTGTGGTGGAGAGTTATGAAAAGAAGGGGTGAATTCCCACGTGTAAGTGTTCCACCTTTCGGCCCATGAATCGGGCCTTGGTATGGCGATCCTGCATAAGACGAACCACTGGATATACTGATGGGATGCGTAGGCATCCCAATCGGTGGCATCTATGGATCTGGATCATCGTCCATATCCATATCTTGTGAGAAATGGTCCTCGGGGCCCAATGGGTTGTAACCTGGTGGTTAATTAATATAATCATTTGGATTAAATTGGCCCGGAGAATAAGAATGGTGACAATCGGTATGGTGAAAAGAATGAGAGTGTAGCGAGTGATGTGAATGATGTGAGTGGTAAGAATGATGAGAATGTTGGGGCTCGTCTTGTATAGGCGGCCCAAAGGAAGGGTGATAAGATGGTGATGTACTTAGCAAGACGGATGGCCTCGAGGGTTGTAAAGATTGCCTCTAATCATCATTTGAATCAGAGGTGCTAAAGGACGCGGATGGAGTGCGTCTATGTGAGGGTCCAGTGTCTCCCCTCATAGGACCTTTTCTTTTTCCTCCATGGCCTCTAAGTCTTGGCGGCATTTTGATTAGTAAACCTGTCAAAACAAGTAAAACAAAATATAAACGACAAAAGGAAAATTAAGAATAATCCTAGCTCATTTGCCTAGACTCGAAAGTCTAAGGAATGTCCTTATTGTGTCATTGAGATTAAACACAAAAGGCTGGTGTTTAATTCACTCAATGTTGGCTCTAATACCAACCTGTCACACCCCGATATTTCCATATATTACCAGTGGGCCGGGCGGGGAGTATCGTGACGTAGTTGATATCATCATAGTCAATAAACACAATACTATAGCACAACGAAAGGCTTGGTAGATAATTACTATTACAAGCCATAAGGTCCGAGTGTCCGAAATAAAAGAATATACAGACTGGTTGTAATAGAGATCCACAGGCGGATCATAAAAACAAAATACAAGAAAATGAAATAACAGACTTCAGGCATCTAAGGATTTACAAGATCCTCTTATTTGACACCAAGTAGCTCCAGCCTAATTTCGAGATGTACCTGTCACTTAGTCTTTGGAAAATACGTCAGTTTTCACTGGTAAATACAATTAACTGACTCATTTGAAAAGAGTTTATGAAAATTGATTTAGGCGCACAAGGCACAAAACCATTTATAACTTGGGACAATCTTTAATAAAATCTTGTATACAGTTTTACATGTTTGTCATACATATGGGGCCGGTTTGGAAGCCGGTCATGATTAACCGACTCACCACTATAAAACCCACAAAGGAGTTATCCCCAACATGTGGGTTATTTAGCATTTGCATCTGTCATGTGTATGCCTACACCCCGTGCATAGGTCGTGGCCATTTTCAAATGAAATGAGCCGAGGATATCCAGGACACGGTTGTATTAACCCCCAATGTTTATGTTATCAAACAAAACAGATTAAAACGGGTTAAGCAAATTTATTAATCACAATCCAATTAAATGATTTCATACCCGACCAAGCGGTATTATTATAATACCGTATCCCAAGCCCGTATAAGGGAAAATAAGTTAAAAGTATTTACCTAAGCTAGATGTGTAAAGATGTTACTCAACCGTATGTTTCCTAAAGCCTTATGTAAATACCTTCTACCGAAGCTACTCAATCTGTATGGAAGGTTTATTAACCTATTAGGATACTAATGGGTCTTTATTTAAGTCAAAGACTTAGACCGGTTAGTTTGAAAGATACTTTACGGTTCGAAACGCTAGATTAAGCGGAGACCGGAATGGAATGTGATTTAGACCCGACAAGTTTGGATACTTGTATAATATGGGTAAACTAAACACATTCTGGATTTTCAAGATTTAATGATAAGGTTAAACCCATTTCGGCTAATTTATGTAAACTAGTTACATAAACCGAACCGAGAGCATAATTGCATAACGGGTAACCAAATGAACCATATACAAGTCTCAAATGTTATTATGCTTAAAATATGTTAATACATCAGTAGGATGTTAACATATATGCCCAAAAAGTATTTAAAACCAATTTAAGTCCCGTAGGGGCATTTTGGTCATTTTAATATTTATAAAAGAGGTTTTAAAGTAAACTGATATTCTGGTCTAAAACATTCAGTAAAAATATTTATTTTATGATGTTAAAACATTAGGATATCATTCATATGTGTGATTTACCATTTATGGCCAAACTATGCCCCGAAAGGGTATTTTGGTCATTTCACATATGCTTTTAAGGACATAATTGGAAGTCTGAGTTCATGACTTATACCTACTATAAAAATATAAAAATTTATTTATAAATTTAGTAGGTAACAATTCCTAGGTGCTAAATATGGTTTTAAACCATACTATGCACCTAATTAGTGTAAAAGTCGACAATTGACGATATTTGAAATGTTTATGTGATTCTGAGATTTCGATCAGCCTTGAATGCTTAAAATATTTTATTTTTCATATCAAGTCAGTATAAAAAGGTTTGGTATGCTAATCACATGTAAATCACATTTTATTAGCCAAAAGGGCATTATCGTCAATTAATGAATTTATACAAGAACTCTAAGTTATGGTTAGTATCTAATCTGACTCAACATTCCAAAAATTCTTAAAAAAGATATCTTAACAGTAGGTAATGAGTTTTGGGTCAAATTCTATGGTTAAACATGTATTATGCACAAAGGCGTAATTTAATTAATAAAAAGTTCAATTTTACGATACGTTGTATAACATCGTTTTGAGACCAGAAAATGATGTCAAATTAATTTAGACATGCTTATATATCAGTACTTAACCTATTTGTATGCTCATAAATTCAGAAATATCATTTTTAGACTAAAAGGGCATAATGGTCAATTATAAGCATAATAACGGAAACTAGCATATAATTCAGAATATTAATGACCAGGTAATATAACCTCAGAGGGTTATTGTAACACCCCGTGTTTTGAAAGTCAAAGTACAAGTCAAAGTCAAAGGAAGAAAAATTACTAATTGCGATCTGTCACTCCTTGCTTAACTATGGATTGTACACCTTGACTTGTAATCGAATTCTATTATTTGTTTACTTTAGTTGTCTTATGTGGAGTATCTATAACAATCGAGGTTTAATCGATGTTAATCACTAATCTATTTATCGCTTTATCGCTAATCGCATCGCAATCGCATTCGCAACTTTAATTGTAGGTTCTGTATATTGTTTTACATCTGTGTGTTATCTATGTGTTACTTGTGCATGTTTACTTTATGTTGTGGTGATTAATCGAAACGCAATCGCAACTCTATCGCAACACAATCTAATCGCAAATGCTAAACGCAAGTTAATTATGTTGATTGTATGTTAGATATAGTATTTATGTTGATATTATTTAAATCTATCGCATCGCTTAATCGACACTCACTTAGACGCATCGCAACGCTCAACACGTGAAACGAAACATCGAAACCTAACTCGTCAGATCACTTCAATCGAATGACCATTCGATCGAATGGTCATCCGTGCGGATGACCATCCGATCGGATGGCCATCCGATCGGGTTGCCATCCGATCCAACACTCGCGATTCTTGTAAGTTTTCAACTCAAATCTTGTACATCCATTATCTACACACACTTCTTCATCATTTTCACCTTTGAATCTTCACTTTTAATCGTGAAATCAACGGATTTGAGGTGTTCTAGGATGATGTCATCACAGGGTTCTTATGAACTTCAAGATTTGGCCTCATTCCACCAAGAACAACTCAGATCTACGTGATTTCCACATGATTAAACACTGTTTTCGCATAGATCTAAACATTTTCATGGATTAGGTGGATTGAAAGATGGTTTCACAGCTTTCTTTCAACTCTTTTACACTCAATGCACTCAAAACCGATAGAATCGGAACTCATTCAGGCCTTCTGCTCTCCTCTAGTGATGTGTCGGTCTGAGATCTGAATCCTATCAAAGGGATAACTGACTTAACGGGTTGAACATGAACAACCATAACGAACAGTTAACTAATCGGACTGGGGTGATTCCCATCCGATCGGGTAACTCGGACTTGATGGGGTTTCCGTTGTTTAACACGTTGTCATACCGTCTCGATCAACCCGCAAACATTTCAAAACTTAGCAAAATATTTCAAGTTCAAACGATCAGATTGTCAAACGGATTGCCATCCGATCGAACGACAATCCTATCGGATGACATCTGGTCTTCAATACTTAAACATTTTACATTTTCAAAACACAAGTTTATTCAAACGAGTGGTCATCCGATCGGAAGACCATCTGATCGAATGACCATCCTGCTGTGAACTTATTCTCCAATAAATGACTCGCTGGACGGATCGCCATCCGATCGAACGACCGTTCGACCGGACAACCTGAAAGGTAGAGTTACTTCTTTGTTTTTAAAATGCTACAACGAAAACTTCAAACCCATCGTACACAAACACATCCATCCCAAACGAAGGACAATCCGACCGAATGGCCATCCGACCAGATGACCATCCATACGGATCGTCATCCGATCGAATGACCATCCGTACGGATTGTCATCCGACTGGATGGCCCTTCGTCACTTAGCTCATTTGCATCATTTAGCGCGTCGTTCTTCGCTTATGCTATCTTTAACTGTTCAGGCTAATTACTCAGCGCTCCCTTCCATCCAAGAGAGTGTTTATTTGTTAAACACAATCTGTGAGTACACTCGATCCCTTTTTGCTTTACGCACTTTTGGGTGTTACATACGTTACCTACATTCAAAACACAATCGACACACAACGCAAACACTTTTATACGCTAACCGTTACTGCATGTTATACGTGTTACTCGATGAATGCTTGTATGTTATGTTTACACAGTGATTGTTGCCTGACACCTTAGCAATGATAGTACTATAGTTTGGACTCAGCACCTGTCGTGGACAGGGGTTGTTAAGGGCTTTACTTCATGTATCCCAGTGGGGATATGTGTTGGGCATTCTACAACTTGCAGTCACGTCTGTGCATATTTCATTGTCGTTAACCTACTAGCTTTACTTTACTACATGTTGGTTATGCGTAAACAATTTTCGCTATCTATTATACTATAAAACTTGTATGCTCACCTTTACACTATGTGTATTGACCTCTATTTTAACGTATGTGACAGGTGTTTAGGATGCTGTGCTTTGCTTGTTGTTTGCTGGAATCAAGCTAGGATGGATTCTAGAAACAAGTCTAATAAAATCTGAGTTGTCGGAACATTTGATCTGTCTTTGAGAAAACAATGTCTGTAATAACTGCTTTTATTTGATATATTATGGTATGGGACATAATGTAAAATATCTGGTAATTTTAGTTGTTATGGATTTCTCCTAGACAATCTGTTTTGCTTAGTGTCGCGCCCCGATGTTTCCTCAATTGGTTGGGGTGTGACAGATTGGTATCAGAGCCATAACTATAGGGAATTAGGCAAGACTCGACCTAGTCCGGGTTGATGTCTTAGAAATGACCTAGTCTATAGTCTAGGTACCAACAGACCGCCTTGTGCGAACCCGGTAGGGGTTCTGCACGAGCCTACTTATGTTACGCTCTCCCTCAAACTTATTCTCGCACGAACACTACACATCGCACGCTATTTTTCGAAAATGAACGAGTGATTAGATCGAGATTAGGTGTGAAAGCCGCAAACTCTCGATTGGATCGCTTGTTCGACACGCAACTTTTACTATAAAACACGAGAATTTGCATTGAATTAGGAGTGAAATCCATACTTCGACGCAAATTTTCCTCTTTATCCCATCAAAACAGGAACATAGTCGTTAAGTCAGGGGTGAAACCCGAACCTTGACGACTTATTCCGCCTTCTATTATGGTTTTACAAAACTCTCACCAACGTCTCGACGGACACCAACGACTTGAGTCACGCTGTAACTGGGAGGATGCGTGCCGATCGCCCAAATCGAGGCGAGAGCACAGTCCTAAATGCAAAAGTGTGCCCTCAAAATCCTTGTGAATAGTCAAATCACTTTGGGTAGTCGACGTCTATCAGCCAAGACAATCTAATCTCGATTTTATGTGTTTTCGATTCTGGATTTCCCAGCCGCTGACTCTGTGATTTATCGGTTTTATGTGGAATTTTATGTGTTTTATGTGGTTTTACATGTTTGTGTGTTTCGATTTTTTTTGGAAATTTATTCGTTTTTCGCTTTGACCCACACACACCACTCGCACTGCACATCTACCTCAAAACGTTAACAAATCGCATGCTATGTAACTCGCAATCTCACTATTCGCACTCGCAAATCTCGATGGCTTTACGCAGCTTTGAAAGATAGGTGAATACGTGCAATATATGTAGGTGAATACGTGCAAAATATAGCGGATTACTTGCCTCCGTGCTCAACGTTCTTACGTGCTTATGTATTTACGTGCCCTGCTTGATTACGTGCTTATGTGTAGACGTGTTACTGAGCTTTAGTAGTATTAAGTATGTTGTGAGGTGAGATTCGACATATAGTGTCTGAATCCTGTGACGATGTCTATTGCAGACAATGTCGTCATTTGGATCGCACACTGCTCGCTCCGCCCGTCGTAATCATGAGGAAAAACGCATGCGGCATCGTTGCTCTCGTCGCAAAACAAATGGCAAAAGTCATTCCGCAGATTGTCAGTGAACTGAACGAAAATGCTAGCAAGTCCTCTGACGAGTCCAGGACTGATTCTCCATGAGCAACTTTTAGCTTCAAGCAGTTTAAAGCCTGCGGACCCAAAGAATTCACCGGAGAAGATGGACCTACTGCCATGTTTCAATGGTTTGATTCAATCGAAGTCACCCTGCGCCAAAGCTGCTGTCCTGATAATCTCCGCACTGTTAACACCACTGGAGTTTTCCAGTCCAGGGCTCTGGACTGGTGGACTGCCAAAAGAAATAAGCGTGGAAATGATGCTGCCTATGGGCTTACGTGGGATGAGTTGAAGGACATCATGATGAAAGAGTTATGCCCTCCCCACGAGCTTCGGAAGCTGGAGGACGAGTTCTGGCACATCAAACAAGAGGGTGGCGACAACGCTTGTTTAACTGCCCGCTTCAAGCAGCTGAGTATCATTTGTCCGGGCCAAGTTACTACCCCCGAGATCACCATCAAGAAATACATCCGTGCTTTACCGGATTATGTGGCTGATTTCGTGCAAGCCGCGAAGACAACAACTATTGAGGAAACCTTCCAGCTCGCTGCTGAGATTAATGACAAGCGAGTCTGGGCTGGTTACTTTGATAAAGCCTCCAAGAATCTTCACCAAGTTACCACTGAAACCGCCGCCGCTCCACAAGCTTCAAAGTCCTCCCGCCGCAAGAGAAAGAACAACAACAGTAGCAAGAATTGCGCTGTTACCGCCGCTCCGCTCCAATCCGTCACTGCTCAACCGCAACCCCAGAACCGTCAAGTAGCGGCCCCAGTGACCAATGCACCGACGGCCAAGCGTGCATATACTGGTCCTCACCCGCTCTGCCCTACCTATACTTATCATCATCCTACCGAGATTGCTTGCAGATTCTGTGTTCACTGCAACCTGTACGGCCACTTTACTGCTAATTGCCGTACCGGTCCTCGCCAAGCTCCAGCTCCAGCTCAGGGTCAAGCTCCTGCACCACAAGCTCTCTTTCCTGCGCTTTGTGTGTGGTGATCCCAACCACTTTGCAAACATGTGCCCCAACAGAGTGGCGAAGCAAGAGCCACAGCAGCAGCCGCAACAACATCAATAGCAGCAGCCTCAGCAGCAGCCAGCAGCCCGCGGACGTGCTTTCAACATCAACGCCCGCCAGGCTCAAGCAGACAACAATGTGGTTAATGGTACGTTCCTTGTGAATGGCATATATGCTTCGTGTTTGTTTGATACTGGAGCAGATAACTGTCTTGTATCGTTTGAATTCAAAAAGCTACTTAATCGTAAGCGCCCATCTCCCCTCGATGTTCGATTTTGAAGTTGCCACTGGAAGAACCGTCGCTGTCAATTCTGTTCTACGTGATTATACGCTTGAACTCAACAATCATGTCTTCCCTATCAACCTTATCCCGATGCAGCTTGGTAGTTTTGACATCATAGTAGGCATGGATTTTCTTCGTGAGAATCGTACTGAAGTTGTTTGCTTCGATAAAATGATTTGTTTCTCGCTCGCTAATGGTGATCAATTGTGTGTTTACGGTGAAGTCGCATCGAAGAAACTCCAACTTATGTTGTGTGTCCAGGCTAGCAAGTATCTCCGCAAGGAATACCAAGCTTTCTTGGCACACATTGTAGTAGCGGAGAAAAAGAAAATTAAGGCAATGGATAAGGTGCCTGTGGTTTGTGATTTTCCTAATGTTTCCCGATGATCTACCTGGTTTACCTCCGAGTCATGATATCGACTTCCGAATTGATCTCATTCCTGGAGCAAATCCTGTTGCTAAAGCTCCTTATCGCCTCCCTCCCTCTGAGATGCGCTAACTCTCGAGTCAACTCCAGGAATTACTTGACAAAGGCTTTATTCACCCTAGTACCTCTCCTTGGGGCGCACCAGTTCTTTTCGTCAAAAAGAAGGATGGATCGTGTCGGATGTGCATCGACTACACGGAGTTGAATAAGCTGACTATCAAGAATCGTTATCTGCTGCCTCGAATCGATGATTTATTTGATCAGTTACAAGGTGCTATGTGTTTCTCGAAGATTGATTTACGCTCAGGCTATCACCAGTTACGCATTCAAGAGGAAGAGATACCGAAAACCGCCTTTCACACTCGATATGGCCACTATGAGTTTGTTGTTATGCCCTTTGGTTTAACCAATGCACCCGCAGTTTTCATGGATCTGATGAATTGCGTGTGTAAACCCGATCTCGACCTCTTCGTCATCATGTTCATCGATGATATCCTGATCTATTCCAAGTTGAAATCCGAATACACGCAACATCTACGTTTGGTTCTCGAGTTACTCCAAGGGAATCGACTCTATGCCAAGTTCTCCAAGTGTGAATTTTGGCTAGAGGAGGTTCAATTCCTCGGTCACATTGTCAATAGTCAAGGTATTCACGTCGATCCCGCGAAAATCGAAGCTGTTAAGAGTTGGGTTACACCTAAGAACCCGTCTGAAGTCCGTTCTTTTCTCGGACTAGCGGGCTATTATCACCGATTTATCGAAGGATTCTCTAAAATCGATGTGCCGCTTACTTCTCTCACGCACAAAGACAAGCCTTTTGTTTGGGGAACTGAACAAGAGACTGCCTTTCGAACTCTCAAGCATATGCTCTGGAATGATCCTGTTCTCGCTTTACCTGATGGAAACGATGACTTCATAGTCTATTGCGATGCCTCGAACCTTGGTCTTGGTTGTGTTCTCATGCAATGGGACCAGGTTATCGCTTACGCGTCTCGACAGCTCAAGATCCACGAGAAGAACTATACAACCCACGATCTCGAGCTTGGTGCAGTTGTTTTTGCATTAAAGATTTGGCGACACTACTTTTATGGTACCAAGTGTACGGTCTTCACAGACCATAAGAGCCTGCAACACATCTTGAGTCAAAAGGAACTGAATATGCGCCAACGCCGATGGGTTGAACTTCTTAATGATTACGACTGTGAGATTCGTTATCATCCTGGCAAAGCAAATGTCATTGCCGATGCTCTAAGCCGACGAAGCTACTTGCATAGCGTTCGTAATATCCAAGCCCAACATAATCTCGAAGCTCTTATACGTGACGCTCAGCATACTCGTTTTACAGAACGCACTTTGAAGAAGGAAAGGATTCTCCATACTGGCGAACAGTTGGTGAATAAATCGAATGGTATATTCCATTATCTAGACTGAATCTAGATCCCTAAGCGCACTAACTTGCGACAAATTCTGCTAGACGAAGCCCACAAATCGTGATATTCTATTCATCCCGGTGCCGATAAGATGTACAAGGACCTTCGCTACAAGTACTGGTGGCCGGGCATGAAGAAAGATATCGCTATCTATGTTTCGAAGTGCCTGACTTGTTCGAAAGTCAAGGCCGAACATCAAAGACCCTCTGGCTTACTTGTCGAACCCGAGATCCCTATGTGGAAATGGAAGAGTATAGCTATGGACTTCATAACGAAACTTCCGCGCACGCCATCAGGTCACGACAACATCTGGGTCGTCGCTGACCGTTTGACTAAATCTGCTCATTTTCTGCCGATACAAGAGGACTTTAAGGTAGAAAAAATAACCCGGATCTACACCGACTAAATTATATGTCGACACGGGACGCCTCGTGACATCATCTCTGACCGTGATGGTCGGTTTACCTCGCGTCTTTGGGAAATGTTTCAATCTGCTCTCGGTACTACTCTCAATCTAAGTACCGCTTTCCACCCCCAAACCGACGGTCAGACTGAAAGAACGATTCGTACCCTTGAAGACATGCTTCGCTCGTGCGTCATAGATTTCGGTGGTAATTGGGACGCGCACTTACCTTTGGTCGAATTCTCGTACAATAACAGTTATCATTCTAGCATCCAAATGGCACCATTTGAGGCATTATACGAAAGAAAATGTCGATCGCCTATTGTATGGCACGAGATCGGAGACGCGCAAATAACCGGTCCTGAGCTGTTGCAAGAAACGACTGAAAAAATCCTCCAAATTCGAGACAATCTGCTGAAAGCTCGGAGTCGTCAGAAAAGTTACGCTGATAGACGCCGCAAGCCCCTTGAGTTTGACGTTGGCGATCCCATACTCCTAAAGGTTTCGCCTTGGAAGGGTGTGATCAGATTCGGCAAGAAAGGAAAGCTCGCGCCTCGATATGTTGGACCCTTTAAAATCCTGGAAAGGATTGGCAAGGTGGCCTACAGACTCGAACTACCGGAGGAACTTAGCAACGTCCACCCGACTTTCCACGTTTTGAAACTCAGAAAGTGTCTGGCCGAGCAGGATTTACAAGTGCCACTTGAGGATCTACAAGTGGACGAAACATTACACTTCGTGGAAAAGCCTGTCGAGATCATGGATCGAGAAACCAAGAAGCTCAGGCGCTCACACATTCCCATTGTGAAGGTTCGCTGGGAAGGCAAACACGGCGCAGAGTTCACCTGGGAACTCGAAAGTGACTTGAAGGTGAAGTACCCGCAGTGGTTTGTTACGCTTGCGCCTTAATTTCGAGATGAAATTCCCTAAAGTAGGGGAGGCTATAACACCCCGTGTTTTGAAAGTCAAAGTACAAGTCAAAGTCAAAGGAAGAAAAGATTGCTAATTGCGATCTGTCACTCCTTGCTTAAATGTGGATTGTACACCTTGACTTGTAATCGAATTCTATTATTTGTTTACTTTAGTTGTATTATGTGGAGTATCTATAACAATCGAGGTTTAATCGATGTTAATCGCTAATCTATTTATCGCTTTATCGCTAATCGCATCGCAATCGCATTCGCAGCTTTAATTGTAGGTTATGTATATTGTTTTACGTGTGTGTGTTATCTATGTGTTACTTGTGCATGTTTACTTTATGTTGTGGTGATTAATCGAAACGCAATCGTAACTCTATCGCAACACAATCTAATAGCAAACGCTAAACGCAAGTTAATTATGTTGATTGTATGTTAGATATAGTATTTGTGTGGATATTAGTTAAATCTATCGCATCGCTTAATCGACACTCGCTTAGATGCATCGCAACGCTCAACACGCAAAACGAAACATCGAAACCTAACTCGTCGGATCACTTCGATCGAATGGTCATCCGTAAGGATGACCATCCGATCGGATGGCCATCCGATCGGTTTGCCATCCGATCCAACACTTGTGCACACCTTTCCTCTTTTGGAAACCTATAAATACCCCCTGTCTCATCACCAACAGGTTGTTGATGTGACAGCTCTCTCGTTCGACCAGCACGTTCCAGCCCTCTTTTCTCTCGATTTCTCGCGATTCTTGTAAGTTTTCAACTCAAATCTTGTACATCCATTATCTACACACACTTCTTCATCATTTTCACCTTTGAATCTTCACTTTTAACCGTGAAATCAGCGGATTTGAGGTGTTCTAGGATGATGTCATCATGGGGTTCTTATGAACTTCAAGATTTGGCCTCATTCCACCAAGAACAACTCAGATCTACATGATTTCCACGTTATTAAACACTGTTTTCGCATAGATCTAAACATTTTCATGGATTAGGTGGATTGAAAGATGGTTTCACAACTTTCTTTCAACTCTTTTACACTCAATGCACTCAAAACCGATAGAAACGGAACTCATTCAGGCCTTCTGCTCTCCTCTAGTGATGTGTCGATCTGAGATCTGAATCCTATCAACGGGATAACTGACTTAACGGGTTGAACATGAACAACCGTCACGAACAGTTAACTAATCGGACTGGGGTGATTCCCATCCGATTGGGTAACTCGGACTTGATGGGGTTTCCGTTGTTTAACACGTTGTCATACCGTCTCGATCAACCCGCAAACATTTCAAAACTTAGCAAAATATTTCAAGTTCAAACGATCAGATTGTCGAACAGATTGCCATCCGATCGAACGACAATCCGATCGGATGACATCTGGTCTTCAATACTTAAACATTTTACATTTTCAAAACACAAGTTTATTCAAACGAGTGGTCATCTGATCGGAAGACCATCCAATCGAATGACCATCCTGCTGTGAACTTGTTCTCCAATAAATGTCTCGCTGGACGGATCGCCATCCGATCGAACGACCGTTCGACCGGACGACCTAAAAGGTAGAGATACTTCTTTGTTTTTAAAATGCTACAACGAAAACTTCAAAGCCATCGTACACAAACACATCCATCCCAAACGAAGGACAATCCGACCGGATGGCCCTTCTTCACTTAGCTCATTTGCATCGTTTAACGCGATGTTCTTCGCTTATGCTATCGTTAACTGTTCAGGCTAATTACCCAGCGCTCCCTTCAATCCAAGAGAGTGTTTATTTGTTAAACACGATCTGTGAGTATACTCGATCCCCTTTTGCTTTACGCACTTTTGGGTGTTACATACGTTACCTACATTCAAAACACAATCGACACACAACGCAAACACTTTTATACGCTAACCGTTACTGCATGTTATACGTGTTACTCGATGAATGCTTGTATGTTATGTTTACACAGTGATTGTTTCCTGACACCTCAGCAATGATAGTACTATAGTTTGGACTCAACAGCTGTTGTGGACAGGGGTTGTTAAGGGCTTTACTTCACGTGTCCTAGTGGGGATATGTGTTGCGCATTCTATAACTCGCAGTCACGTCTGTGCATATTTCATTGTCGATAACCTACTAGCTTCACTTTGCTACATGTTACATGCTGGTTATGCGTAAACGATTTTTGCTATCTATTATACTATTAAACTTGTATGCTCACCTTTACACTATGTGTATTGACATCTATTTTAACGTATGTGACAGGTGTTTAGGATGTTGTGCTTTGCTTGTTGTTTGCTGGAATCAAGCTAGGATGGAGTCTAGAAACAAATCTAATAAAATCTGAGTTGTCAGAACATTTGATCTGTCTTTAAGTAAACAATGTCTGTAATAACTGCTTTTATTTGATATATTATGGTATGGGACATAATGTTTAATATCTGGTAATTTTAGTTGTTATGGATTTCTCCTGGACAATCTGTTCGCTCAGTGTCGCGCCCCGATGTTTCCGCCATTGGTTGGGGTGTGACAGTTATACTACAACATAATATGGTCCTAATGGAAGCTTAAAACATAAAAGATTTAAGCTTAATCGGGTCGGAATTGAAAGTCAAAGCAAAAGTCAAGCTTAAGATTTTTTGACTTTCAGTTATGAACCAACCTTAAACTCAGAATTGTCGGGTTGAACATGCTTAGACATGTTCTAATAATATTTACCAAGTTATTTAAGTGATACAACGTGATTTATATTCTCTACATTATCAATTTATGCTTTTATTCAAAAATCTGACTAGTTTGACTTTTTAACTAGTTACTTTGACCCGACAATTAACTAAGTAAACGTGATAATTAGGAGGTGCCCTTTTTAGGGATTAACACCTACCTAATTACAACCACGTAGCCATATTCGCCTCGAACAATGGCTGGACGTTTAGGTCTAAACCGAAAGTCAAAGCCGTTTTGCGGAAACTTTGACTTTTCGGTTTTTAAATAATAAAACTGAACTAAATGTGGCTATGGACACTTACATAAGGTCCTAGCACGAATGTTGAACTAGAATGAGCTTCCTTGTGGTCAGGAATCCCAGCAATAGAGAGGAGAAGTGATTAAAATGATATGAGCAATGAAACAAGGCACCAAGGAGTCCTATTTATAGTTGAGGATCATGAATCAAGATCATCACAGGTGTTATGGAATGTCTAGGATCATCATAGGTGTCCTAGTGGTAAAATTAAACCATCAACAAGCTCCTGGTATCGAGTTTCAGGTGTTTTAAGTCGGTTACATGCAGAAACCTGCAGCTGGCAGTGTTTTTCTGCGCTGGGGGTTCTCTCGCGGCCCGCGTAGGATACAGGGGCAGGTCTACGCGCCCCACGACATTCCTCCATTCAGGTTAAAAATGTTTCAGGTTTGGTAGAATCAGTCCCTGAACCTTTATATGCTATATAACCTTCATTTTAGGCACCATTGGCCCTTGTAGTTAGTTTGTAGAGGATCTTGGGAGTATATCCAAACATCGTTAGGCCCGATTCCGTTAAATGATCACCGAAAACACAAGTTTCTGCTCGTTAACGCTTTTGACCGTTATTCTTGGGAATTTACATAAATAACACATATCGATATCGAATCCTCGTGAATTTGATATCATATATTCTTGAGAGTATAATCGAACATTATGAAGCCCCGTATAATTACTCGTTAAAAGGCCACTCAGAGGTAAGAATTAACATGTTGACACGTTTAACCCCTGTATCTTGTAAACTTTCGTTTACTTTCACAAACAGCTTCTTATATCCGAATAATTACTCGTTTAAGAATATATTCATCGTGTGTGGACATTCAGAGGCACAAGTTTGGCATGTTGACACTTTTAGTCCCTTCGCATACATATTTCCATCGATTGGCAACTTTAGTCCTTCAAACTCAAACTTTCTCATGTTTAGAGTTTAGAACACGTGTCTTTACATATTTGGACACGTTTTTACGAGGTGTTACAACTTTCATCATAGCTTTCTTCACAAAACGCTCTACCCGAGTCCTCCAATATCATGTTATGCAAAATGATACACGTATACATGATGTTTCTCATTTTACTTTTTCAAGTATCCTCGACTGCTGGGCGATGATAGACCATCTTTTTTTTTAACACACTGAAAGTCCGCTCGATATTTTTTCTTGCTGACTCTTGTTTTTTTCTTGAAATACAATCTTTTTTCGTCATCTGGACACGAAAGAGTTTTTACCAACGTAGCCCACCCGGGATAAATACCGTCTGTGCGATAGTAGCCATACTTATACTCCACGTCGTTTGCATAGAATGAAGTATCTGGTGCAACCCCGTCTATGACATCGTCGAAAAGATTCGAGGACATTAAAACTGCAATGTCATTGTTCGCACCAGCCATGCCAAAGTACGCATGCCAAATCCATAAATCTTGAGAAGCGACCGCTTGTAATATTAGGGTAGGACCATCGTGGTCACCAGGATGATGTTGCCCTTTCCAAGCGGTTGGACATGCCGCCCATTCCTAGTGCGTGCAATCAAGACTACCCAACATCCCAGGAAACCCGTGTATGCGCTGATGGGCCTCGTATAGAAGTGGAACGTTGGCTGCGGTTGGCATCCTCAAATATCGTCTCCCGTACAGAGAGATAACACCTAATAAACTAGTGTTAATAAAAAAAATAATAACGATGTAAATAAAAATAATAAATAATAGTGTTAATAAAAATTACCTTAACAAAAATTTTCAAGAGACTTACGACACATTCTTGACGATATCCTTAAATATTCATCTCACGCATCACTCGCTGTACCATACGCTAGTTGCCTAATTACTGTTGTACACTTTTGTAGTCCAGAGAAACCAACTTTGCGACTTGCACTTACTCTTTGCGTGAAAAAAGGGAATTCTCCCGCAAGATCATTAGAAATTTTAACGGATAGTCGTCGGCTCATACGAAACCTACGCTTAAACTGACCATCATCGTACAACGGATTTTCACAAAAATAATCTTGCACTAGACGTTCATGAGCACCTAACCGATCCCGTTCAAGAGGCGGTTGTCTGGTACGCGATGTAGAGGATTCGGCTTCTTCTCGCAAATAATTAATCGCCTCCTGCGTAATTGCGACAACCATATCGTCAAGAACACCGTCGGATGAGGAGCTCGAAGACATTTTTTAGTTGTGACTGGTGTGTGTTTTAGTTGTGATTGGTGTGTTATTTAGTTTGGGATAGGTTTATATTTATATTTAAATAATTTTTTTTTATTCGAACGTTGCCAAACGGTCACATTTGACCAAGCCACCTCGTTCCACGCATTTTGAGCTCGTTACCACGATGGAGCCCCACCCATGGCGCCCCTCTTTAAATCCGAGGGTGTGGTGGTATAACGCCCCGGGCCGCTATAGATGATGAGTTGGCGGGGTGGCCGCCCCCACACCCTCCGGCCTTAGGGTTATTTAAGTTTGGGTATTTTAACATATAACCCCCTCCATCTTCATTAGTTTATATTTAGTCTTTATACTTGTGAATTTATATATAAAAAATATAAAATTAATGGTATATGTATATAATATATATAAAAATACATAAATTATGCATGGTATAAAAATTACCGCTATATCACCGCTATAACCTATATATCATATAGCGGACCTTGACCGCTATTCGATTTTGGACCGCTTTAACTGCTTAGCTAAGGAGCAAGTTGCCATCCATGGAAGCATAGCACATGTAAGTTTTTATTTAAATTCCACATTATTCTTTAAATGCTTGTAGGACTATGTATAGCCACATTTGTTTTCTTTTTCATAATGACTAAAAAAGCCATATGGGACAACACATGGAAAGGTCAAAAAACAACTAGAGCAACCTTGGGCACTCATAGGGCCATGTTTGGTGATGTTTAAGGGAAACGACTGAGTGACAAGTTCTCTATCATTTGTGGCCTAATCAGTATCACTCTTTTACTTTTTTATTTTGTTTACACTGTGCAAATAAAATTTGCTAAATCAATTGAATAAATTTGGTTTGCGGGCTCTATTAGAAGGAAGAAATGTAGGGATACTATCATCCTGTTAGTTGTCATTGCGATGATGTTTTTTATTTTATATTGCTTTCAAAGTAAAAAGGATTATGCTATGATCGCGAAGCCGAACAGTATTGTATTTCTTAGATATCTTTCCTTCTTTGTTTATAAAATTCGCAACTTTTATTTATGGTAGAACACTAAATTGGAATACTTTGGTTAGATGGGCTGTTACATCACTTCTTTGTTGTCTACTGGATGGCTTTGGGAACCGATAAACTTATAAAAATGGAATGTCCTATATTGCTTAGGGTGAGAGGGGCACTCCCCTCTTAGGGGAGTCCTCTCTCTTACGCACACCCAATCAGGTTATGTCACGTCAACTCTCCTCTTAAACTCCCCAGTCCCCTCACACCCCAATTTGATGGCGGCACTCCCCTCTTAGGTGACTTGTTTTTTTATTAAAAAAAAAGGAAAATAATTGATTGGTTGAAAATGAGGGTGGCCCACCATCTCCTCTCTCCTTCATGCGGTGAAACAATACCGAAACCCCTCCCCGATTTGGGTCCCCGCGGTGACGGCGGCGGTGTTCCCGATCGGGGACTGGGGTCACCGATCCCCCTCCCCGCTTGTGCCCCGTACACCCTTAAGACATATGGATTTTGGGTCAAGATCATGTGTTAGGTTAAACACTTTTAAATTACTTTCTCTATTGTATAGAAGGTTAGGATTTTTGATTGATTTGTGAATTATTTGAATCCATATGTTTGGATCATTTGCATTCCTAATTTAGCCTATGTTTTGCTACTTATTATTTTTGTTTTATTTTTTATTTTTCATCTTCATCTTCATTTTTATTTATTGTTTATTTTTTTTTCTTTTTTTTTCATTTTATTTTGTATTTTTCTTTCTTTCTTTCTTTTATTTTCATTTTATTCTTTATTATTAATTGATTTAATTTTTATTTTTAGCCCATCCTGATAATTTTTTAACCTACTCATCCTTACCTAACCTATACTAACCCAAATCCATCTAACCTGACAACCAACCCAATCTAACCCGTCCATTTTGTCACCTCTAATCTTGATCATAATTGTGTCGATAACTAGATGTGGCAGTTTCGACCCAAATGAATTTGTCAATTTGGGTTATATTTCTTGCTATACGGGTAAAATCGGCTGAAAAGGGAATGAGTCAAACCTGATTGAAACTTGATAAACGAGAATGAAGACGTTGATGAACTTTGGGTGAATTTACTTTTGGATAAACAAAAGCTATTGAAAACCTACCTTAATTTAGAATTATAACAGTTGATTATTATACATAATATGTAATTTTAATCATAAGAACTATGATTAGATTTATGATTTGTATCATTGTAATTATTCAACCCGTAACCCGTGTAATACACAGGTTACATTAGCTTACATTAAATCATTTTAGGTCATAAGGTCATAACAAGTCGTGTGAGAAGGTGTTATTGAGTTGAAACCTTACCTAATTCACCTATGAAGCTTATTATGTGTTAACGTGTATTTAGTTTATTATTATTATTATTATTATTATTATTATATATAGGGAGAAGATCATGCGAGAACCACCTCTTATTGTGAGAACCGCGAGAACCAATGTGAACACACCAAAAATGCCTAAAAATAGCTAAAAATCACACAAAAAATTTTTTTTGAATTTTTTAATATTTTTTATAAAAAAATCGCTACTTTTCGAAGCAAAAAAAAAAACAAATTTTTTTAAAAAAAAAAAAAAATTTTTTTTTGCTTCTAAAAGTAGCGATTTTAACCTAAAAAATATTAAAAAATTCAAAAAAAAAAATTTAGATTTTTTTTTTGATTTTTTTAGATTTTTTTAGGTTTTTTGGGGGTTTAGTTTTTAGCATTTTAGCTTGGGGGGGGGGGGGGGGGGTAAGGTTTTTTTTTGGGGGGGGAGGGGTGGGGGTTAGGTTTTTTTTAGCTTTTTTAGGTTGTGTTCACATTGGTTCTCAAGGTTCTCACAATAAGGGTGGTTCTCGCATGAGCCCCTCCCTATATATATATTTTTTTTGCAGATCAAGCTACATTAAAAATAAAAGATATATTGGATTTTAATAACTCAAACTTTTATCATTTGGCTGATAACACTTCTAACTTATGAATTTTACCACATCACTCCCAACTTCCAACTTTTTTTCCACTGTCACTCTCAAACTAATTGAACGCTATCTCAGTTTTTTTGCTAACATGGTATTTTTGCTGACATGGCAGACATGGCACTTTTTTACTGATGTGGCAGATGATGTGGCCTTTTTTATTGTGTGACATCTGATGTTAGCTAACTGGGTTAGTGTTCAGTTAGTTTGAAAATGCAAGAGAAAAATAAGTTGAAAGTTGGGAATGACGTACTACAATTCGTAATTAAGAGTGTTATCGGCCAAATAGTGAAAGTTTGGGTTATTCAAATCCAATATCCCAAAACAAAAATAGATTGAAAACAACAAAATCACCCACACAACTTTCATCCAACAGTATCTTTGAATCTTTGCGAATTCTAATCCTAATATTTTGGTTTGGTTTCAAAAATATACATATAAATTTACATGCTTAAACAACATAACCTTGAAGGCATAGTAGAAATCCTGAGGGTAAATATGTACATGTTCATTAATGATGCAAGAGCTTGTTTTACATGTTCATTAATGATGCCAGCTTTATAATTTATAATGTTGTAGCTGCAAAATTTGACGAAAAGAATAACAAGATAAGACTAAAATAAATTTTCTTCTTTTATTATGAAATACAATTTAGAGATGGTGATATAAACCTAACAGACGTAGCATGCTTTAGTTATAATTTTATATAAACAAACTATATAAAAAAAGTATAAAACAAAAATTAAAGATGAAGGTTAGATTTTTTTTTAATTTTAGTTTCATTTTTATACTATAAATAATATAAATTGTTAGTCAATTTAATTTTTATTTGATTTTATTTTTCTTTGATAATAACTTGTCTTCATTAACCTTTTTCTAATAAAGTTGAACACATAACTGCATATAAAATTTTTCTCTGACATTCCACTATAAGCTTTATTGAAAACGGCGTTGTGCATGTATTTAAAACATAGTGTTTTTTTGGTACCGTAAACGATAATGAGTGCCGGTACCTACTTGTACAGTGACGAACTGAACCGATTCCGATCAAACAACATCAATACCGATCAAACAACATCGATACCGATATCGGCATAAACAATTTTCAGTCAATATAAAATACATGTCAATATCCTTTTAAGCATATCTCAACTTTTTTATTATTATTTTTTCGATTTCTATAACAAATGCTAATACAGTAACAATTAGCTTAATAATAAGACAAAAAATAAACATCTCCTCCCTCTGGAATATTTTTTAAGAAAATAGTATAAGAAAAAATCTAGGACAAGTTGCAATAATAAGCCGTCTTGAATTCGTCCTCATCATCAATCAATCACCATTATTGCCAGTTGCAATGCAGCAGACTACACATGCTATTTACTTCAATACCACCGTTGTTCATACTATACTATACTGCCTACAAGCCACAAAGATTCCCCTTTCAATCCACTCCACACTACAGGAGGAGGTATGCTATTTACTCACACCCTTGCTTTTTAATCCCACACGCTAGTGGAGTGGAGAGTAGATAGTTTTCGTATAATTTTTTTTGGTATATACGTTTTCGACCCCTTTTTATAGAAATTTTTGGGTATATACGTTTTTGACCGCTCGGTCGGAAATCTCAAGCTTCGCCACTGCACACACCGTTCCCCGTCATATTAAAACGGCCTTTTGAAATTCAGGGGCTTTGATTTAACATACAAACCTGCAAACGGCTGTTTTATACGCAAACTGCCATTTGAAATAAATTCAGAGGGCTATGATTTAACGTAAAGTAGTGAAAACGGTCGGCCGTGTGATCAACCTCAAACGGCCGTTCAACGTTACGCATAATCTGCAGTTTTGTTTTTGCATTTGAATGAATTCATTTCTTTCACCTGAAAATTGAGATTTATAACTTGTTGAATGAATGAAATCTCTGCTGAATTGTGAAATTTTACTGTTTTTTTTTATGGATCAGCCAGCCAGTACAACTATGAGAAACTATCATTGAGGTCAACGTTGACTAATCAGGAGTACTGGAGTTGATTGGTGAATTTGCTTGGAAACAGCAAGGATAGTTGAAGATATTTGGTAATTCCTGTTAGAGGTTGGTTTCCCAGTTTTGGTCAACGGAAGTCAAAGCTGGTTTTTGTCCAAACCGGTATCCAGGTGGAAAAGGATCGGTTCGGTTCCTAACCGGTTCTTGTCAAACTGTTTTCAAATTTCAATACTGGTTTTGGTTCCCGAACTGGTTTTTTTTTTAAACATCTAATCCTAGTCCTATGCCCGATTGTAAAACCATGTCCCATGCATGTTTCAATACCCGTTGAGTATCGGGTATATTTGTTAGTTTATTAGAAATTATCTGTTATTTTTTGGGTAAACGGTTTCCCCGATGATTCTATATATTCACAATCAAAACAAAACAAGTAGTGAGGGGACGTTCTCACTAGTTCAAACATGGGACAGACCCCCAAGTTTGTGAACCAAAACAAAAACGAAGCAACAAACATCAACAAACCAACTAGACTATTATCTAGAATAATACAAATAAAAAGACGTGCTAAAGCTCAGCCTCCACAAAGGTGCCATGAATCTCCCAGTTGTCCAGTAACCTCCGCACATTATCAGTATTCTTAAATTTCATTCCCAGAAGCTTGTATCTGACCGTATTCAATACTGTAACACCAATAGTTTCTGGCGGCCTCGTCTGATTCTTGAAATGCCTAGCATTCCGCTCTTGCCAAATGAAATACGCAGTCGCCGCAACGAGAATCCTCGAAACATAATCCACTGCCAACTTTGAACGAGAGCGGGCGGGCCTTTAACCAATCCACAATAACATTCCATTTTGGATCCACATTATTCATATCTGCTTTATCTCTAACCATACTCCAAACTTCAGACGAGAACTTGCATTCGAAGAAAAGATGATTATGAGAGTCTACATTCGCATAGCATAAAAGGCAGCACGTCATATTCACATTCTTCCTCCTCGATAAATCCCACTTTAGGATTTTGTCTTGAGTTAAAAGTTTCCGCCTCAGAATCAGCCACATTAGAAAAGCATGCCTCGGAATACACTGAGAAAACCAAACTATGTGAGTCCACTCCACCTCCGGCTCCCTAGATCGAAGATAATTCCATACACCCGAAGAAGAGAAATCATCAATGTCATTACCATCGTTCCAATACAGCCTATAAGTTTTTCCCGGGTCAAGATGCACTTGATTAAGGTGATTCAGGACCGGGAAAAAATCCCTCCATGCCATCGGCCAAGCCCAAGAACCGTCTCTAACAATATCCTGAACCGAATCTTCCAATGTAAACCCCCCATTAGTGATAACCCGCGGAGACAAGAACGACGAGAGGGGCCCAATATCACACCAATAGTCATACCAAGCCGATGTGTGATTACCATCTCCCAGTTGAGACCAAACATGGTTCCTGATCAAAGGCCGAAGCTGAAGGATTTTCCTCCAGCTCCAACAACAACTCGCAACTGATTTACAGACCCAGAAGTTTCGTCCTTTTAAACGATAGTCATGGATCCAACGAACCCACAAGGATTCGCGTTTCGTAACGATGCTCCAAAGATGGGAAGCCATAAGCGCTTTATTCATATCCCCGATACGCCGAATGCCCAAACCACCTTCATATTTCGGAACACAAACAGCTTTCCATGAAACCTTCGCTTTCCCTTTCTGGAACGCAACATCTTGGTTCCATAGAAAATTCCGCATACGGGCCTCTAACTCAAAAACCACTTTAGCTGGCAAAATAAACACCTAGGACCAATATATGTGCATAGAAGACAAGACACACATGATCAATTGCACTCTACCTGCAAATGAAAGAAGCTTATTCCTCCATTTTTTTTATACGGTTCTCCAACCTTTCTACCAGAATATTGCAATCTTTGTATATAAGTCTAGAAATTATCTGTTGGGATTTCCAAAAACATTTCTTACTATATTAATTATTATATAACAAATCATGATGCACAAGAAAGTTGCTAATTTATATATGGAATAATATATAACATTATTACCTAAGAAACTTAGAAATACAAACACTAAAAATTAGTGAATTTGTAAATTATTCTGTTGCCAAGGACAAAAGAATAAAAAAGAGTAAACTGCTAAAATGGTACATGAGGTTTGGTCATTTTTGCAACTTTAGTCCAAAACTCAAACCTGAGTCCACGTGGTTACAATTTTGTTGTCATTTTCATCCAAAATCAAAATATGGTCAGATTTTTCAGTTAAGATCCAGTTTTTTTTGTCTTTTTCCTCCCTTTTAATGAAGGGCAAAATGGTCAGATTTTTTTAATTTGTTATAATAAAACGTTAAAAGACCATTTTGCCCTTCATTAAAAGGGAGGAAAAAGACAAAAAAAAAAAAAAAAAAAAAAACTGGATATTAACTGAAAAATCTGACCAGATTTTGATTTTGGATAAAAATAGCAACAAAATTGAAACCACATGGACCCGGATTTAAAAAGGTTTGAGTTTTGGACTAAAGTGGCAAAAGTGACCAAATCTCAGGGACCATTTTGGCAGTTTACTCAATAAAAAATAAAAAGTTTAAGGGTATGGTTCAAGTAAACGGGTATGTTTGTTTCTGGTAATCGGCTGGGTATCACCTAATACAATACCCGAGTACCCATCCCGAATGTTTCGGGCAAACCCTTCCATTTACGTAGCTTTATGATCATCTTTTTAATTTATAATTCTGTTTGATGTTCTGTAGTTTCTTTCATTATGGCCACTGAAAAGGATATGGAGCAAACAGAAACCACTGTTGATGAGATAGGAGCTCCACTGATAGCTCAAGATGGTAAGAGCAAAGAGGATAATTTCGTGGTTTACATAAGTACATTTGTTGCAGTTTGTGGTTCCTTTGCTTTTGGATCATGTGTAAGTAATAATGATTACAGATTATCTTTTTCAAATAGTATATTATGAAGAACTATGTTCGGATCATGACGGTTTCTTGATGCTAACCATAATATGATTGCGCGACTTTCACATTGCAGGCTGGTTACTCGTCTCCTACGCAGTCTGCTATTAGAGAAGATTTAAATTTGTCTCTTGCAGAGGTTAGTTTAAGCGACGGGCACATAATCCTGCAGGTTTTTGTATATGTTTTACATGATTTTCGGTTGCATAGCCGCAAAACAAACACATTTTGAAGATTTCAGATCAAATAACATGAATTAAGAAAAAAAACAAGTAAATGAAAATTAGTGTTGTTATGATCATTAATGATGATAGGAACTAGTAACAAAACAAAACCAAAGTGGAACATGCACATGAATATAGGATAAAGTGAACAATTGTTTGGTAAGGAAAAGGTGCATGGACAACTTATCTAATAGGGGTGTTCATTATTCGGTTTTCGGTTTCACAAAATTTGAATTCTGTCCAACCCGAATAAACGAATAATCCAAATAAACCGAATGATCAAAATAATGGTTATTTAAGTTTTGAATTTAGCCCGATCCAATTACAATTTGTCCCAATCTTATTTAGTCCAACTCAATCCACTAACAAATAATGGTTTAAAAAAAAAAAAAAAAAACTAGAAAAAAGTTGTTCGGTTATTCAGTCAAAACAAGACCGTATTCGAATTCTGATTTTGGTTTACTTTTGAGCTACCTGAATTCAGTTTGGTTTCAACCGAAAGAATCTTCAAACCGGATAAACTGAACCGATAAACACCCCAACTTCGCGAGTTAAAATCTGAATTCGAGTCACCACAATTAGATATAGGACCACTAATTAAATTAAAACTGTAATATATAAACCTTTGTTCTCTTTTTTGGCTCATTACAAGAATTTTGTGCAATGATTTGAGGACCTCTATTGTCTTTCTTACTAGTACTCCTTGTTTGGATCAATACTAACATTCGGGGCAATGATTGGCGCGGTTGCAAGTGGACCCATGGCCGATTTCTTCGGTCGCAAAGGGGTTAGTTAATAACATTTTCCACATCATCACCAATTCACCATAACTTTTGTACCACATTCTACCTAATGTAAGTTCACACAATAACAACTTGACAATGCAAACAGGCATTGAGAATATCAACCGCTTTTTGTACTGCAGGGTGGCTAGCAATCTACTTTGCTCAGGTACATAACTTTTTGGTAAAATATTTAATCAAGCAAATGTACTTAAAGTTGAAATTATATGATTAGATAACGTTTTTTTTGTTATATATAGGGGCCTCTGCCTTTGGACATTGGAAGACTAGCAACAGGATTTGGAATGGGTGTGTTTTCTTATGTGGTACGTTAGTCTGACGTTCTCGGGTTTCGATTACATATATTATACATAAAAAAATTCATGGGTGTCGGGTGACACGCGTCCCCCTATGCTCGGTCCGCCCCTGCTGATACGTATATGTAATGTTTTGATATGTAAGGTACCTGTGTTCATAGCTGAAATAGCGCCAAAGAGTTTAAGAGGTGCATTAACAGCGGCAAATCAGGTTTCAGTCACATTAAATTATGAAATTTGTGCATTTAAGAAGTTGTTATAAGAAATATTTGAGATGTCTCTGAGCTATTCCCTATTTTGCAGCTTATGATATGTGCAGGAGTGTCGGTTGCGTTTATTATAGGAACGGTGCTGACGTGGCGGATCTTGGCTTTGACAGGTTTAAACAAATAATCTAACCCATGTTTGTTTACTTCTTTTTTTAATTAATCCAGGGTGGCATAGACACCATCCTGGTTTTAAAAGGCGCGCATGATGCACGAGGCGACTTGGAAAGCATCTTAGAGGCTTGAGACGGAACCTTATGTACCTCTGGGTCAAAATTGGTTAAATGTAGGGTCTGTAGGAGGCTACTATGTAAAATCAACCAAAAGGGATAAAAAAAAAAGATTTTCATGAAAGGTTTACTCGATTAAAAAAAGGAAAATCGGATATAAATAATCCCAACTCTTACCTATTGGCCGGCAACAGTCCCAACTTTTTACCTAATATCTGCCAACGAGCTTTTTTTAACTAAGGTCTAACCCAGTTGGTTGCTGAAGTAGACTGCTTATGTGGCAAAAACCTTTTTAATGTTATAATCAAAAGTTAAAAGGTTTTGTGATGTGGATTGCTTGTGTGGCAAAAAGACAAACTCTTGGATGATGTGGACTGCTTATGTGCAGGGGCGTAGGTTAGAGGGGGGGGGGGGGGGGGGGGGGGAATAGATTAAAGGTTGGAACTGTCATAAAACATTTGATTAGTTGGGACTGTTGTTGGCCAATAAGTAATAGTTGGGACTATCTAAATCTAATTTTCCTTAAAAATAGTTGATAAGTAAGACAGATGAGATAGACGTGGTTTCATGTGGTAAATAAAGCTTATTTGGTTGTACATAGAGAAACGTCTCGTGGATGTAATGCGCCTCGCGCCCCAGCTTTTGGGACCTAAATGCCTCGTAGTGCCTCACGCTTTTTTTTTAACCGAGGGCATACTAGGGATTTTCTTGCCAACTAATTTCATTATTATTAACAAAAAGAAAATATGAATAAATCTTGTTAGGTGACAAATTCCAGTGAATTTGTTGCAGGTTTGATACCTTGTGCAGTTCTACTAGTGGGGCTGTTTTTTGTTCCAGAATCTCCTAGATGGCTGGTAAGGTTTTGTAAAAAAAAAAGAAAAAAAAAAACATGAAGTACTATGATGTTGGTTATTTTTATAAAAAGCTTCTAGAAGTTATATTTTGGTATGCATGCAGGCTAAGATAGGAAAACATAAGGAGTTTGAAGCTGCCCTGAGAAAACTTAGAGGAAAGGATGCCGATATATCCGAGGAGGCATACGAAATCCAGGTTCACATTTTTAAAAAAAAAAAAATATTCACTGCAAAAAATTACATAAAATTTGTGGGTATTGATGATGTGTTGCAACTGTTTATAGGATTATATAGAAACGCTACAAAACCTTCCTAAAGCCAAACTATTCGACTTGTTTCAAAGAAGATATTTGCGATCGGTCACTGTAAGCTTATCTTATAAATCTTGTTGATCATGTCGTTTAGATGATGATTCTGGCATTTTCATGTTTCTCGTATAATTTTTTGTTTGTTTCTTTTTTTTTTGCATTTATGTTGTGAAGATTGGAGTTGGACTAATGGTCTGTCAACAATTTGGAGGAATCAACGGAATCTGTTTCTATACAAGCAGTATCTTTGAGTCTGCAGGTTTAGATTATAAATTTACTATATAACCGCCAATGTAGTGCTGCTGTATGGAGTAGAGGTGGCAAAATTGGGCGGGTCGGAAAGGTTGGGTCATGGGTCAAACGGGTTTAGCAAAAGTCAAAACGGGTTGGGTTGGGTTAGAATGATCTGTGTATACATGTTTATGTCCTTTCTTTATGAATGCTAATAAGTTTTGAACCATTTGACCTGTTCAGGATTTCCTGCTGATATTGGAACAATAATCTACGCTATTCTTCAGGTTATATTGAAGTTCTATTAAAATTGTTTTCAATCTCGAACCACCTATCTACGCAAATTACGCGTCATGAAGTGTTTAGTTATACTTTTTATTTTTATTTTATATTTTGCAGGTCATCATTACTGCCTTAAATGCACTCTTTGTAGACAAAGCCGGTCGAAAGCCATTATTACTGGTAAAGTTTAGTGTTCTAGTCGGTAAAAGTAAATGCGAAAATATTTGAATATATTACAAAAGTAGGGGAATGCTCAATATATACAGGAAGAAATCCTAGGAAAACCTATAGCGGGCCATCGGCCCATAAACTAAGACTGTTACAATATATACAAACAACATTGCCAACAATACATTATAATCTTCTTGTGGTTTTTTATTGATTCATGGCCTTCGTTTTAAATTCAAATTTATTTTCAAGGTTTCAGGAGCTGGATTGGTCATCGGTTGTTTATTAACAGCAATTTCATTCTACTTGAAGGTAATCTTAAGACTTGAAAACCATCCCAAAACAAACTTAACTTTTGATTCAACACGTAGTTTACAGGAATGATGATAAAAAATAAATCTTGTGAACTAATATAAATGCCACTAGTAGTTTGTAACTTTGTATTGATTACTAATGGTTGTAAATTGGTCAATTCGGGTGATGTTTTATCTCTATCGGGTCAAACGAGTAAAATCAAGACAAATTAGATTTGATATAAAGTTGATCGAAAGTCTCCTAAAGCGTATTTATAATGCATAAAACCTCCTAAATAGTTTTATTAAAAAAATTGGATTATTATTGAAATGGCATAATGTTTTTTTGTCTTATTTGACATACTAAATATTTATTAAAAAAAAGTTTTCATTTTTTTAAAATAAATAAAAGGTGTTTTGGTTCAACACAACCTGACACGACCCGTTCATACTATACAAAATTACTTGTTTTGACCCGTTACCCATCTTAATTGATATTTTGCATTAGTTTTTGGATGGATGGAGTATTTTGTTGGCTTTGACCACTTATAATGTTTGTTGTCTAACGGTCATTTTGTGCACCAGACTTATGAAATAGGACTAGAGGCAGCACCCGCACTAGCTGTAACTGGAATACTGGTAAATATACATCGTTTACAAAAACGAGCTATGAATTAATATAATACTCATTTAAATGTTTCGTGAATGCAGTTGTATATAGCTTCATTCTCTGCAGGCATGGGAGCAGTTCCATGGATTATAATGTCCGAGGTACATACATTATCATCAACACAATTTTTTATTTAGGTACCTGTCATATTGTAGAATGACGGGTCAAAACGGGCTCAGGGCAAAAGGCTATGGTTACGGAAACACTTGACTTTAGGGGTGTTCACGGTTGGGTGTGGCCAGTTTTGATGAAATTTCTAGGCCGAACCAACCACTCACTAACTACGGTTTCAGGAAACAACTAACCAAACCGACTGGGTTTGGGGGTGGACCGGACTGTCCGGTTTTAAGGGTCTGATGGTTTTGTTCAGGAGGTTTTAGATGATTTTATTTTCTTCATTCGAAAATTTTGAAAATGATAAAAAGGTCCTTGTATATAACACATACATAATGACATATTCCAAAAATGAATATTTAAATAAATAAAAAGGCTAAACAGCCGATTCGGCATGCACAGTTGGTTCCAAATTCTAAACCAGAGCGTTAGATAGCAAACAGAAGCTAATGAATCATAACCGACCGACCTGCTTCGGTTTGGACTGTTCAACCTGTTTTATCTTAATGTTTTAGCTATTTGACCGCTCAACAATTAATCATGACCAAAAATGACCCATTTTCACATTACTATATGTAGATATTCCCTATCAACATCAAGGGGGCAGCTGGAAGCCTAGCAACACTTACAAACTGGTTTGGTGCATGGCTTATATCATTCACTTTCAATTTTCTCTTAAGCTGGAGTTCTTATGGTAATTATAACAGTTTCATAAACATTTCATGATTCCGAAACTCGGGTACTCTTAACGTTAAATGAATTAACGCGTCTCATACATGCTGTTTCAGGCACTTTCCTCGTATATGCGGCTATAAACTTAGCCGGTATTCTGTTTATTATCGTGATGGTTCCTGAAACAAAAGGAAGAACTTTGGAACAGATTCAAGCAGCCATCAATGCTTGATTTACCACAATTTATCGCCATGGTATGTATCTCTCTTATCGTCTCACGTATACTATACGTATACATACAGTAGCAAGCTCAAATATCTATGAATATGGTTGGAATTTACGATCAAAACGGGTTTGGGCTGCCTTGCTAACACTTTTTATCGGTTTTTTTAAACGCTAAATGTGTCAAGTGTGATTACAAAAACAATATCAGTACAACTTAATCTTTAAATAAAATGATTTAGAAAGTTGTATGCATTAAATATAGACTTTGAAGGCTTTCGAGCAATTTGACCTGTTTCCCTTTTAGCTAACGTAGGAGAGTCGCCCTAAGAATTGACATAACCAAACCGTTTTGAGTCTAGTGTTACTGTTAGCGCTTTGATTGGAACTTTTTTTATTTTCGAAATCTATAGTTTGTATTCATTTTTCTAAATAATATAGATTGTTTATGAATATAATATGTGTACATAACCCAATATTGAACAGTTGGTTTGTTTGATACCATTGGTTCCAAATTCGAAACCGTTAGCCAAACCATTAAACCACCAACCAGCGTGAACCAAACTGTATAAATCTCAAACTGGTCAACTTACTTCGATTTAAGTGGATTCAGTGGTGTTTACTGGTATTATAATTAAATATAAAGTTACTTTATCGTTATAATTAATTCAGGGTGCCAAAATGTGAAGATTGCAAGATACAACAAGAAATAGAGAATTTTCAAATTAATGACGTCATCCTGTGTTGTACTGGAGTTGATTTATTTTCTGGCCCAAATTGTAACTCTAATTTATTGTTATTGTGTTTAAATCCATGTTTCTTTCAACCTTATGTTATAAATCTGGTTTTATTTAACATTTTTTTTTAAATTCAAGTATATTTTTAGTAGAAAACTTTATCCCGATTAATACTTCTCGATAAAACGTTAAGTAACGGGTTGCGTAAGAACAAATAGTTTCGTTTTTTTATTAAATATTGAGGATTGATCTTGCTTTGTCTTTGATTTGAAGTATCCGACTAACTTGATCCCTAGGGACTTGCATCATGTACACACATGTTTGTTATTATGCTCGATGAAATAAACGTTTTTTTTATTTGGAATAACGACTACAAACAAATGTTATAATAGATATGAATCATCATTTTTGTTTCGGATTTTTGTCACCTTTTTTATATATAAATTTGTTTCATGTATACATGCACAATTAACGTTTGAAAAAAATGTATACATGAACAATTCCTGGTACGAGTCTCACCATATACATGAATGGCCCCGTTGATTGATTCTTAAAAATCGTAAATTGGCCGCTAAGATATACGTGTCATGCAAACCTATGTTACATGGTATACGCATGTAAAACCTTACACATGTCTAAATTACAGTTTTTATTTTTATTTTTATCTCCAAACCCAACTTTTATCATCCTAGTCACACTATAAACATATTTTAACATCTATGGATGCATTAACAAAAACACCATTAGTTGACTAATCACCCAAATCAAGTATTAGGCCAAATTTGACTAGATGTTCCCAATTTCTTTGCATACATGCTTTTAATCCAAGATTTGATGATTAATGCGCTACTAACTGCAACATACTAATCCCTTTTATTATTAAAGCACATGTTGTGGAGTGTGACACCCTGTCACCTCACTACTCTTTTAAACGCCCTCACCACTGCCAAACTGTAACACCATCTTCCTATTTGGGTGTTAGAGCATTCACATCCCTTCTATTAATTTTACCCTATAATTTTATTAAAAACAACAATAGTTTCTCTCCCATTTCAACTAAATAATTTTTTTTTATATACTTTTATCATTAACTTTTCTCTCTCCTTCACTCACAACCACTTTCAAAATATATTAAAAATTTTTAGAGGGTGAACAATGTCCTATCAAATTTATAGATGAACAGTAACATTTTTCTCTTTCCTCTACTCACAACACATGGTCTTATTAGGGTGTACGGGGTGGGTTAGGCAACACACTTCGGCAATGTGTTTGCCGATAGGCAACACCGCCGTCTTCAATTGTCGCGCGCCCGCGGTGTGACACGCATTTTGTACTTTTTAGTTTTAAGCATTTATCTTAAATTTCTTGATCGTCTATTTGTATATGAAAACAAATGCAATGTACGACAAGTATAAACATATTTGAGCGTAAATGTATAACATAACATGTATTAGCCAAACCGATTGCATAAATGCATCTCATGACGTGTACTACAGCGAAGCCTCCTCATATCGAATTCAGCTCATGGAAAACCGCATTGTGTCAACTCAAGCTTCCTTACACATGAGTTTGTAATTAGAAACTATTACTCTCATAATAATGTTAAAAAAACAAGAGTAAACTGCCATTTTGGTCCCTGTGGTTTGGCCAGTTTTGCCATTTTAGTCCAAATCTCAAACTTTTTACATCTGGGTCCCTGTGGTTTGCATTTTGTTGCCATTTTGGTCCAAAATTCAAAACCCCCCTTTTTTAACTGTTGAAAACTGGTTATTTTGTCTTTATGTGCAGGGGTATTTTGGTCTTTTTAATTTTATTATAACATAAATCATCTTCTTCAAAGTTCCCAAACCACAAACCCTACCTTTCATCTGCAGACCTTTCATCAGCTCTCTCTCTCTCTCTTCTCTCTCTCTATAGCACCACCACCGCCACCTCCTCCCTCTCTCTCTTCTCTCTCTCTATAGCAACACCACCACCGCCACCTCCTCCCCTTCCAAAAATCTCCCGACCCACCACCAACAGGATCCAAAAATCTGCTGATGCTTCCACCGCTAATTCCAAAAATCTCTGATGCTTCCACCGCTAATTCCCCCTTCCAAAAATCTCCCGACCCACCACCAACAGGATCCAAAAATCTGCTGATGCTTCCACCACCACCTCCAAAAATCTCTGATGGTTTAGATCTGCTGATGCTTCCACCGCTAATTCCAAAAATCTCCCGACCCACCACCAACAGGATCCACGGGTCGTTTTTTAGTGTTGTTGTTGTCTTAGGGTTTCGCGTTTGTTTTGGATTCGATGTGTGTTTGTTTTGATACTTGGAGTGTCGGTGTTGCTCTCTGCTGTTTTCTGGTTGTGGCCGTTTTTTAGTGATCGAGATCACGAGGATCTGGATTCGTATTTTAAAGGTTAGTGGTTGTTAATTTGGATCTGTTTGTTTCTGATTGTGATCTGGTTGTGGTTAAGTTGGTGCTGAAGTAAGTGAATTGTGTAGGTTAGGGTTTAATTGGAATAATTTGTTTAGATTTGGTTGTTTGTAGGTTTTGGATAACTTGTTGTTAGGTTTTGTTTAGTTTGTATCATCGGTGAGTAATTGGATATGATTTGCTGCAGTTAGGGCTTTTGATTGAAAACAGTTAACTGTTTAGTCTGCTACAGTTAGGGCTTTTGATTTGCTGCAGGCGGTGGTGGTTGCGGTGGAAGCGTGTGGTGGTTGCGGTGTTCTTGATTTCTGGGTTTTAGATGTTCTTGAAGATGAACGATCTCTGGGTTTTGATGATGTTCTTGAAGATGATGTTCTTGATTTTCTGGGTTTTGATGATGTTTGAAGATGAACGAGGTCTGGGTTTTGATGATGTTCTTGAAGATGATGTTCTTGATTTTCTGGGTTCTTGATTTTCTTGAAGATGATGTTCTTGATTTTCTAGGTTTTGATGATGATGTTTGATGATGTTCTTGATTTTCTGGGTTTTGATGATGATGTTTGATGATGTTCTTGAAGATGATGTTATTAATTATTGAAATGTTATAATAAATTGACATAGACCAAAATGCCCCTGCACTAAAGGACAAAATAATCAGTTTTTAATAGTCAAAATAGAGGGTTTTTGGATTTTGGACTAAAATGGCAACAAAATGCAAACCACAGGGACCTAGATGTAAAAAGTTTGAGATTTGGACTAAAGTGGCAAAAGTGCCCAAACCACATGGACCAAAATGGCAGTTTACTCAAAAAACAAAGTAATAATCTTTTATTTTAACAAGATTAAACGACTAAAAATAACAGGGCCGACCCTGAGAATTTGTGTACCACGTTTGAGCTCGAAAAAACATACCCTTAGGCCTTAACGAAATTGGGTATTGGGCTCACTAAAGGTCTAAACTTAATACTAATGGGCTAATAACTAATCTAACCCATAAAAATAGTTTTGTAAGTGGGTCTATCTTGGTGTTTGTAATACTAATGGGCTAATAACTAATCTAACCCATAAAAATAGTTTTGTAAGTGGGTCTATCTTGGTGTTTGTATGGATATACACTATTAATTATTTTTTTACATATACATATCAGATTTTTTTTTTAATATAACGTGCCCTTCATAATATCAGGTCCTGGCCGGTGGTCCTCCCCACCCACCATTAGGGCCGTCCATGAAAAATACAACAAAAAGACATAAAGCAATCATCACATGATAGGCACGTGACGTGACATTTTCATGGACCAAAATATGTCAAATATAGCCATTCCATAAGGAAAAATCATTCAAGAAAACTCCATATTTTCTTTAACATACAAAAACTAAAGAAAACCTCAATAATTACAACAAGCTGCACAAAAACATAAATCTATACATGGTTAAAGATAATCTCCAGCTCCTCTCCATTAAACAAACATAAACCTCATCCCAACAAATAAAAAAACACACCCCACATCAGGGTCGTTCAATACAAAATCAATTTAATTAAAGAACTGCAAGAACCACATAAACACTTGTCCTATTCTTTAAATGTGATACAAAAGACCGTTATTTAACCGCATAACATTATCTGCCATGTGCTACGTGCAAACGCTTATGCATTTTTGTGGTTCTCGGCTTAAAATTGGTTATGTATTGAATGCACAGCATATATATGCATATAAAAAGCTAACCATACGTATCACTACTACCGGTCTAAAGTTTGCATTTTCCACACCCCTTTTGTTGAATTAGAATCCATGATCTTTACAACTTTTTGTTTAGGATGTCGATGACTCCTAACACACGGTGGTTGACCAGAATCGTCTGCCTTCGTTACATCAACTTTGACGATATGGTGGTCAGAAGTACCTTTTGATGATAAAACCATATATGAACCCGGAACAAACTTGTAGGGAGAATCAGGCGACACCAATATGTAATCTACCCTAGTACCATATTTGCACGTACCCTGCACGTCTGCATTAAATCGTTAAAGTTATTATTGTTAATATTCACAAAATAAACAGGAAACGTAATAGACATAGATTCTTAAGATTTATACTTTGGCCTTTGGCGATAATGACTACAGATTCGCATTCGCCTGCGCAATCCTTGGCATCGGTGTACTGTTTGTTCTTTAAGTACTTCATCACTTCAACTTTTGGTGTCGGTTTTCCCATTTCTTCATAGTACTGAAAGAACATGAACGGGTTGATTTGAGTTGTGTTTTATTCCAAACGGCTCAAATCAAATTACGAAAACAAGAACGGGTCAAACCTGGCCTGTTTGACCCGATTGATGGATCTTTACGAACCTTAACAATGTCGGTCCATCTTTCGGGGGAGTAGTCTGTTTCGTCAAGAGAGTTGATACCTCCGGCTAAAATGTGTGGTCTCTCATTAGACTCGATTATTGCGTTTATTTGTTTCATTCGCCAATTCTCGTCAAGATGATCAAGAAGGGTGCAATGAAAATCAACTTCTCCAGTTTGGGGGACATCAATTGTCGCCTTTAAAACATTCCTGCATCCGTTTGAATAACCCGTTAAATTATGTTTTTAGTACATACAACCTTCTAAAATCATTTCATTTATCAAGTTAATTACTATTTTATAAGATAGTTTTTCACTCGTAGTTATTAAGTTTCCGAAGTTTGGACGAAAAGACTTGATTCGTTTTAAAAACACTACAGGTTTGACCCGTTACCCAATCCAGCCTGACCCGCCCACTTTGACCTAAAAAGTCAACCCATATGTAATCTAACGGCAACTATTGTCTTTAACTAAACTAATCAATCACATGCTTTAATCTCATAATAGAATATTTTCAGTTTTCTTCTAATTCTTTCTTACATATAAAAAAAATAAAACTTATGTTGAACAAAACCTATGGGATAGGTCCGGATCAATGTAAATTTAACTAAATGTAACCATCATAGTTGTTAGTGGCGAATAGTGACAAATGCGATAAGGTACCTATATGTTACATAGAGAATGACGATAAATAGCGGGGGGATATTTTATAAATAGCGATACACTAGAAAAAAAAATTAATCTTATATGTATATTATATCAAAATACCCTGGTATATATGCTATTTTACATGTGTATTTAACAAAAACCTAAAATCCAGCTATTTTATAGCTATATTTAATTGCTATTCATATTAAAAAAAATAAAAAATAAAGGGTCGCTATTCTCGCTATCCATTGCTACCATCCTAATAGCGACACTAGACCTATACGCTATGTAGCGCGCTATATCGATCGCTACGATCACTATTGACAACTATGGTAACCATCAAAAAAGACCCATGTCAGCATTATTAAGAAGAGTGTAAACACTACAGACTCTTTATTTACAAATTATCATACCAAACCCAGAACTAACTGGGTCAATTCCATCCACATAAAGACAACCATGAAGTCATGGACCACAAAAAATAATGTCATTACTAAAGATCTTCATATTTCAGCATCACACTGTGAAAAAAATAAATGACATTCATACATAAATGGAACATGATTGAACACTTGGCATGTACATATTGGGTCAGTATCATAAAAAACCACTATACTTTCTTACTTTTTACGAAGAAAAAAACATCAACGTTATTTGGTATATTAACGTCTCTCAACTTGTAAAAATACACGAAAAAGTCACTAAACTAATTGTTGTATATTAAAGTTCCTAAACTTGTCTAAAATGCACGTACTTTTAAATTTATTTAAAAATAATGACTTATTAACTCTTAGATTGGTTAAAATAAGGTGGTATAATTTAATATTTATTTTTTGTAAAAATATCAATATTTTTAACAAGTTAAGAGATAACAAGTCATTATATTAAAATTAATAGTATAGTGACTTTTCGGTGTAGTTTTTACAAGTTTGGGGACTATAGTATATCAACATTAAGTTAAGGAACTTTCTGTGAAAATAAGAAAGTGTATCGGTTTTTTTAACAATGTTAACCATGGATATATTTTAATTAATGTTAGGGTTTTAGTAGGAATCAAGAGGTAAAATTTTCAGTCACAACCCCCCCCCCCCCCCCCCCCACACACACACACACACCCAATGTGTTTATTTAGCGGGTCCCATCTTGAATCAAGTAAGATGTGCCAAACACGTTGACTATTTAACATGTCGATGAAGTATAATCTAACTTGATTCATATTCATGTAAATAGAATTAAATTGCTTTGTAACATATGTTATCTGTTTGAAGAACTATACCTATGTGGAGGATCTATTTATGGCTTTTCACAATTAGTGAACTTTTGTACTATTATGCCCTATCCCTTGAGGAATTCTATTACCCTTTGCTTCTTTTCAAAAGAGGTGTCATGGGGTACCCTCAATAGAATCCATGATTCAACCCAAACATTAATTATTAAAAAATTGAGAAGAATATTACTTTAAACAACATTGATGCTAAATAGAAACCATGCAATAATCAAAAGAATAATTCTTTAACTCAGTTTATGTATTAAAAGATACTATGTGACACTCAATAATCAGTTGTAACAAAACACTAGGCAGTCAAAGGTGCAAGGCACGTAAAAAGCACACGCCTTGAGACAAAAAAATGCAATAAAATAATATATAATACATATCATACGCTTAGAAAATTAATACTGCTCTCCAAAAAAAACAACTTAATATAATTAGCAATTAAAATCATCCAAACTAATATCAAAATGTTTAAAAAAAACCTTTCAAAAAAATCATCCAATTAAAATAAAAATCCAAGCAGTTGTTGATGTTGAATGTTTTAGCATACTGAAAGTAATTGTACTCTTAATAATTAGTTTTGCTAAAGCTAATATCACACTGATTATTCAGATAATTTTTGTTCTTATTTATAAAAAAAATGCACAACCAAACACCACAATATTGAGGATGAAACTCAAACCTGAAATCAGAATCATCAAAAATCTTCTGAACCTTGGACCGTTTAATCGGCCATTTCGACAAAACCGCATTACCAAATTCCGGAGCCCAACTCTCAGCAAAAACATAATGCATACCCAAAGCAGCAGCCAAATCAGACAATGGCTTCATATCCTTTTCTTCTTCAGCTTTCACATCCTGTAAAGCCAATATATCTGCATCCAATTCTCTCAAAACCTCAAGGACCGTCTTCGTTGACCGACACTCCCCCCTTTGACTTTCTAACTCCCTTGAACAAAAACTGTTGTTTGACCTCAAAACACCCTTTCCTTTCAAAACCTTGCTTATACCTCTAGAACCACTAGTTTTCAAACTCGGGTCGGTTTCGGTTTCATCTCTAACAAAGCTCAACTGCCCACTTCGCCTTAACGAGATTTCGTTATCGGGTAAATTAATAGACACCCTCAGCTTTGACTTTGCAAACTTCTGCTGTTTTGACTCTTTTAACAAACTTTCTGAACTACTACTAATTGAACTTGAATGCAATGGTGATTGTTTTAATATACTTTTAGGCCTATCAACCATTGATTTTGACTTTATATTAGAGCAAGAAACTGAATAATCAGAGGCTACCTTAGTGTAATCTTGATCATCTTCAAAAAGGTCAAAGCTTGAACCTTTTTTGGTCAACTCTGGAACTGCTGGTGCCATGGAGAACAAAGCTGCATTAAAAGTTGCAATTCGAATTGGGGTTTCGGATTTTGAGACACCCATTTGGTTATTTGGGTGAATTGTGGCTGACCCATTTGGATTTGATGAATCTTGACCCATAAAGTTTGACTTTTTAAGCCTTTTGATGGTGATTTTGGGCTTTGTACGGCGGCGCACCGGCCACCGGAAGAGTCGCCGGAGTTTTATGTTGAAAAGGTTGAACATTTTTTGGAAAAAAGATTTTACCCAATTGAGGGTTCGGTTTCTTTTTGTATAATTTGTGATCTAGAAAGGTGAATTGGGTTGAGAGTAATAAAGATTGAAGAAGTGGTTTTTGATGTGTGTGTGTGTGTGTGTGTTTAGGGGTTTTATGAGTTGTGTTTTTGTGGGGATTTTAGGAAGGGTATGATGTTTGTTTGTTTTTTTTTTTTGAAACGTTAACTTCATTCAAACACCGAACCCGAAAACCGGGGCGGGAACAGAACAAACAAAAAAACTAACTACACATTTACAAAATTACACCAATCCTGCCACTTAAAAAGACCTTTCTTAGCCCTATGCTTGAACCATAAAGAACTTACCGCCCTAACTTCGCCAAATAACTCCTCAACACTACGATTTTTTCCGTTGAACCGCATGTCATTCCTTGCCTTCCAAAGGAGCCAGCAACCTGTAAAGGAGGGGTTTTAGGATATGGGAAACAAGTTGGTGATATTTGGCAATAATTTGAAGTTACTCTATGTGAACTTCTTTTATTGTTTTCATACTTTGCTAGATTAGGAGGATTTAAAAAAATAATAAATGATTTTGACATCTATTAATCTATACAAACCAATGAAATATAACATAGTTTTTAGTTTAAAATAAACAGCTTTAGGATACAAGGGGCGGAACCTGTCGAAACCCGTTTATCACCATATAATAGGTCGACACCTCATCGTTTCCAAGGGGTACCCGTCGGGACTCACTCTCCTACGTCGATTTTCCTATGAACCTGCCCCATGTGCCGTCTTCCAAGCTCAATGGTCATAAACACACACACAATCAACCCTACCCCGACTGGTGAGTATTACCCTCTACCCGTACACGCGACCTCGACGGCAATGTTCCCAATATACCCGAGCTACCCGCAAGCCCTACCCGATGTACATCCCCGGCACCCGTAAAAAGAAATTGTAACTATTTGTTGATGAAACAATCTGTATTTTACTGGATTTTTAAACTATTACAATCTATTGTGAATAACATAACAAATAAGGGGTGAGACACATACATACTCACTTCGGTGAGTATAGCTCTTACTATTTCTAGAAAATACTGAAGCACAAATGATGAGTCAATCTTTTTCATCTTTATTAGTTTCATACACATTCCCGAAATTGGTTACAGGTAATTTCGATTTTTGTTCACTTATATTTAAATTCTTCATCAAGATTGAATCTAACTAGTTATAAACACCGTCGCAATTTTGCGGCGAACTTATTTTGTTATTTAGTCTATGTTTATGTGTTTGAAATCACTACGAGCGCGTTGCACACGGAATCACTGACAAAAAAAATGTAGAAAAAAAAATCTAAAAAAATAACCGAAAGAAAATCACCTAAAAAAGTTGTATGGTAATGATGTTCGGTAGAAACCCGTAGTCAGAGATGAGCAAATAGTAACGGGTACCGGTACCGAATTTCCTGAACCGAAAGATCCTAAGTACCAGTTCGGTACTGACGTTTGGCGTTCCTGGTACCGGTTCGCTACCGGTTTTTACGTTCATATACCGATACCGTAACCGGTATTTTCTGTACCAATACCGATTCGGTATCAGTTGGCACCGAGCTCATCACTACCCCTGAAACTAAAAAAACTGGGTTTGTACGGTACCTGTGATCAGGGATGAGCAAATGGTACTGGGTAGCAGTACCAAATTTCTCGAACTAAAAGATTATCAAACTCAATCCGGTACCGACTTTGGCGTTTTATGTACCACGCTGGTGCTGGTTTTTACCTTTATGTACCGATAACGAATCGGTATTTTCGATACAAATACTAGTTAACACCAAACTTATCAAACTTAAAAAGTAAAGAAAATAACAATTATTATAACTATAATGTAAAAATAATAAAATTGTAAATATCTATACTATATAATAAAAGAAACCACTTTAGGGACATTTGTAATTATATTAAACCATCTCTTATAGATAATTAATATAATACAATTGAAAATCAAAAAAAAAAAGTTACGATATACATGATATTATAAAACACAATTATGGGTGAGGAAATATCGTATTTGCTTTTATCTTCTGAAAACGGGAAAAAATAAAATATTAATTAAATTACACAAAATTCCAAATTTAATTGCAGGCCATACAATATAATATAGTATAGACTAGGCGATGCCCCGTTCGCATTGCTGGGCGATAGCTGAATAATTCTCAACTAACTAGAAAAGTAGAAAACAATACTATGGTTTTGCTAGAAAGAAAATATAAAAAGAGTGTTAGGCAGCTCTTTGACACGATTTCTAACTGTGAGCAAAGTTATATTTTTATTTTTACTTGGGGGAAAATCAAAAAATGTTTTTCCTGATGGTAAAATCCTAATTTTTAGCTAGGGGAAAACTATATTTTTATTTTGTACTGGAGGCAAAAACGTAATTTTGAATTGAGGGTGATATCGTAATTTTGAACCAAGGGGAAAATCGTAACTTTTAGCTGGGGGCAAAAGCATAATTTTATTTTGAACTGGGGGCAAAGACGTAATTTTAAACTGAGGGCAAAACCGCAATTTTAAAGTGGGCATAAAATAATAAACTGGTGTAAAATCGTAATTTTTAGCCGGGGGAAAACAAAATATTATTTTGAACTGGGGCGAAAACGTAATTTTGGCTGAGGGTAAAAGCATAATTTTTTTTCCGAGTGCGAAATCGTATTTCTTAGCTCGGGGCAAAAGGGTAAATGTATTTTGAAGTTGAGGCAAAACCGTATTTTTTAACTGGGGGCAAAAACGTAATTTTAAAATGGGTATAAAATAATAAACTGGTTTGACCAATGGGTATTGTTCGCCGCCAATTTGGACCAATGGCAATTAAACACTATTCCGGGGCAAAAACGTAATTTTAAAGTGCGTATAAAATAATAATCTGGTTGATCCAATGAGGAAGGGTCGCCGCACATTTGAACAAATGGCAGGGAGATACTATTCCCTACCATGTTTTTTGTATATGTTAGAATAGAATATAATATAATTCATCTGATATAGAATATAATTATAAATTCACACAAATTCTTGTATATAAAAAGAAAGATATTGGGGAGTTTACTTTTTCTTTGTTGAATGTTTAAGTTTAGAATTCACCTTCAAAGTTTATTTTTTATAAGTTTAATTTTTAAAATATATATGTTGTCATCATCTTAATAAGGCTTCTTTTAGTTAAAGTCTAATAAAAATAAATAAAAAAAGTCGTACCGAGTATGTCATTAGTTTTTTTAAATATAATTTTCTTATTATTTAGTATATAAAATTATATTTATTCAAGCCGTATAATACACGATGGTTTTTAAAGATATTATTTTTTTATTATTTGGTAAACAATATTACTTTATTCAACCCGTGTAATACACGTGGTTTTAAATATATAACTTTTTTCATTATTTATTATATAAAATTAAATTTACTCAACCCGTATAATACACGGGGTTCTTAAAGATATAACATTTTTTTATTATTTAATATATAAAATTACATTTCTTCAACCCGTGTAATAAACAAACTTTTTTAAGTTATTTTTTTGTTATTTGGTATGTACAATTACATTTATTCAACCCGTGTAATACACGGGTTTCTAACCTAATTTTATTATATTATAACATAATGTACTGTTCATTTCGTTTACTTATCAATATATAGGAGAATGTAGCATGCCAATATACGGTTAAATGGACATTAATATTAAATTGTATATTTGAAGAATTGGTGCTTGCATATGATTGAAATAGATATATCAAAGATTAGTTGGTTTATTATTGCATGTAAATAGGGTTGTTATGAGAGAAAAAAATTATATGAAAAAACTCTTTTAATTTAAACGCCCCGCTTGCGGTCTGCTCATATAATGTAATATATGTGTGGGCGCTCGGGGGGGCAAAAGCAAAAGTGCACTAATTTTTAACGTTATTTTACTAATTTCGTGAAAATAACGTTAAAAAGAGGGGATCGTTAATCAGGCATCATGTGGTGGCGTTGATAGCCGAAAGACAAGGGGGTACATGCACCAATTGGCGTTTGTCTCAATTGCTGAGTGTTATGTGCCTTATGTCCAAGGCTTGATGCAAAACCACAATCGAGCCGGGGGTCTCATTGGAAGCAGCCTCTCTATTCCTACGGGGTAGAGGTAAGGCTGTCTACATCCCACCCTCCTCAGACCCTACCTTAGCTTTGCTATAGGTGGGATATACTGAGTACGATGATGATGATGACACTGAAATATATTAGGCATTTCTTGAACAAAGTAGTAGCAACTTTTTCAAGATGATGTTTAAAAGAAGCCCTGACAAAGTGATCTTGTACTCCGTTGTCAAGGCTTACCTAGGCGTAGGCCTGTAAACGAACCGAATGTTCATAAACTGTTCATGAATTTGTTCGGCGGGAAGTTCGTTTATGTTCGTTTATTTAATAAACAAACGAATATGAACATAAAAGTTTGTTCGTTTAATTTATTGAACGAACATGAACACACCTTGTGTTCGTTCATTTATGTTCATGAACATTCGTTCATTTATGTTCGTGAACGTTCGCTTATTTACGCTTGTTTATGTTCGTTTAATATTTAGTAAATACATAAATAGTTATATTTATATAAATATTAGGATTTCTAACTACTTATATAAATATAACTCATTAGTATATCTATGAACCCTAATTTAGATGTGTTTTTGGATGAACTGTAATATGTTAGACTTGTTGTTCAATCATGCTAATTTATGTTTGTTTTTGTTTATTCAAATACATTCACTTAATTTTTTTTGTTTATGTTCGTTTGTGTTCGTTAATGTTCATGAACTGTTCGTTTAGGCTTTAAACGAACGAACATAAACGAACACGAACATGCTCGATTTCTTAATGAACGAACACGAACAAAAAAATGTGTTCGATTATATGTTCGTGTTCGTGTTCGTGTTCATGTTCGGTTAAAGTTAAATAAACAAACACGAACATGCTTGTGTTCGTGTTCGTTCGGTTCATTTACAGGCCTACCTAGGCGCACGCCTAGGCTCACTTTTCAGACACATCCTAGCCTTCTCGCTTCGCTTTAAAAACACCACTTTCAGGCCTTTAGGCGCATTTTCTAGCCAAAATCCAACGAAATTCCGGTCAAAAATCGTTTGAACAGGTTTAAACATGTTTGAAACAATTATAAGAACATTGAACAAGCCTGAAAACAACCCAAAACAACTTAAACTAGCCCTAAAGAAGTCTAAAACATGTCTAAAATACCTAAAAGTTGTATTTTTATACTAAACGACTCGTCTAAAAAAGTCACCGCTTTTTAAACACCTTGCATTGAGGCCCAAGGCTCATCCATTGCGCCTTGCGCCTCTGACAACTATGATATGTATACCTTGGTTTCAGTGGCGGATCTAGAAAAAACGTCAAGGGGAAACGTTTCAAAATTTTCTTTTCTATAGGGGCAGCGAAATCGAAAAAGCCTCATTTTTTTTTTCCAAAATTTACACTACCGCCAGAGCGTCAAGGGGTAGCGGGGGCTACCCCTAGTATAAAGCTATATCCGCCCCTGCTTGGTTTGAATGTCGCAGTTAACCACGTATCCAAAAGAAGATTATTACAAATACATTGCACCTTGTTTATCATACAATGTAGATATTAATTGTGTTTTATATAATCAGTATTTAATTTAATATTTGACCCCCCTAAATTATTGGAGTGTATAGTCATATAATTGAATTAAGTAAAAGAATTACCAGAAATAGAAATTAATAATACCACATAAAATTATTATTTACATCAATTAATTCACAACATAGCGAGAGGAATAGTAACTTTTTCTGTTTTTTTTTTATTATTTTGTCTTTTATAATAAACTTTAAGATTTTTTATATTTATAATACAACTTTGTTTCTATTATAATTTTGTGATATAAGTCAAATGAGTTTAGTTTTTTGTAGCTTCTGTTTTACGTTTTTCTTGAGTTTTGTCATCGTTTGGTGGTCACAACATTTGGTCCCTCAGGTGTTTTTACCTCTGCGAATTTTTAATATGTGCTCGTATACATTCGACTTCGTCTATGTTATACGTCATGTGAATCATTCGGGGTTAAACATTCGTGATTTTGTTTTACGTTTTTCCCGGTTTAGGTCATCATTTGGTTGCTACTTAGCATGGTTTTATGCCTCCCGCCCCGCAACGCTGGTAGCACGGTTTTACGCCCTCAAGTTTTTTTTATCTCCGCAAATTTTTAATACGTGTCGGTATACATTCGACTTCGTCTATATTTTACGTCACATAAGTCACTCGGGGCTAAACATTCATGGTTTTGTTTTACGTTTTTTTTTTTTTGTTCTGGTCATCGTTTGGTTGCAACTTTGCATGGTTTTACGCCTCCCACCCTAGAACGTTGGTAGCACAGTTTTACGCCCAGAAACACTGAAGGTTAAAACTAGTTGAATACAATTTGTTGTCAAAAGGTGGTTGGGTGAGAATCTTCTCGTTGTATATGTGTTGGATCGAGACAGAGAACCAGAAGATGCCAACTGCCCCATGAAGAAGGAGAAGAAATAAGAAGCCTTGAAATATGGATTAATTATTGGTTTAAGTTATAAATTATTAGAAGAAAATTATTGGATATTGTGAAATCCAACAACTACATATAATATTCAAACTAGTTAAAATAATTCTCATTATCTAACTTATTTATTTTATTATCATTGTTTCATTTCCTGGCAGGACAATGTCCTATGAGCTAATGACATCGGTAATTGCCTCTTATAATAGTTTAATGTATGCAAGTGGTAGTTGATAATGTGATATTTAGTAGTAAAAAAATAATGTTTTTTTTTTCTGGTAGAACAAATATAAATAATTTCAAACTAATGATACAACTGACGTTCTTAGGTACCATGGTTAAATAAAATACATATATATACTTGTACATGGTGAGAGAGAAAAAGAGGTAGCCATATAACTTTTATGAGAAAAAAAGTAGATGAAAAAAAGTAACAAATACCGATTTTATGTATATAACTTTTTTAATTGTGTAGTTTTGGACATCAATTCCTATTATATTATTATTATATTATACATATGAATTTTGACTTATCATGAGCAGTGACCTTCATTTATTTAATTATTATATTATATTATTATTATAAAATTAAATTAAGTTAAAATTATATATATGAATATAAAGTGTGGACGAATACTGATCACCATTTATTATACATAATATTAAGAGTTAATTACATAGTTAGTCCATGTGGTTTGCACAAAATAACAAACTTAGGTACTAATAGTTTCTGATAACATTCTAGGGTATTAACTTTTCATTTTGTAACGTTTGAGGGTATTAAGCTTATTTATAGGCTTAAAATCACATTTTGTTAGTACCTAAGTATGTTATTTTGTGCAAACCACAGGGACTACCTATGTTATTACCTTAGAAGTTAATACCTCCAAACGTTACAAAATGAAAAGTTAATACCCTAGAAGGTGATTTTAAACTATTAGTACCTAAGTTTGTTATTTTGTGCAAACCACAGGGACTAACTATGTAATTAACTCTAATATTAAAGTAGAATGTCGGTGGGGTTTCCATCATGTAACACCCCGTGTTTTCACGAGTGAAAGTCAAAGTCAAGGTCAAAGTCAACGACCGATTTCGCGCGACGTGACTCGTAGAATTGTTTGGATTATATTTAGATTATGTGGAGTAAATGTCGTACATTGCTATAATCGAATCGTATTAATCGTATTTTCAATCGACCTACGACTGTGAAAGATAGGAAGTAACAATGCGATAAAGTTAATCAAGCAAGCTAATCAAATCGACATCGAATCGTAACTCGAACTGTGTATTTTACTTGTTGTTATACGTGTGTGTGTGCCTTACGTGTTACCTGTGCATGTTTATTTTATGTTATGTTATGTTGTGATAATCAAGCGAACTCAATCGAACTCGAAGTCCAACTCGAATGTAATCGAACCCGAACCCGAATTCCGAGTCGAACCATATAAGAAGTAGTTGGGACTGAAAGTAATTTGATTAGGAAACCCTATCGAATCGCTCGCAAATCGACACCGAATCAACATCGCACCGAACTCGCCAAAGGAGGTGGCATCCGCACGGATGGCCAATCCGCACGGATTGCCAATCCGCACGGATTGCCAATCCGCACGGATAACCTACCCGGGTGAGTGCCATGCGCACGGCTCACCCTTTCCCTTTTTGGCATCCTATAAATACACGGGTCACTCTCCACTTTTTCCACTTTTGGCAAGTGACGTCCGAACCACACGCATTCTTCACATTTTCTCAGATTTCTCTCAATCCAGGTAAGATCTCGCACTAATTCTTGTACATCTTCGATCACTACACAATTCTACACATTTCTATCTTTCGAATCTTCGATTTTAACCATGAAATCATCCGGATTTGAGGTATTCTCGGGTGACGTCATCTTGAAGTTCATAAGAACTTCAAGCTTGACCTCATTCCACCAAGAATCTCTCAGATCTAAACGATTTCTACAAGATTTTGCAATAATCCCAGCTAGATCTAAACTTTTCTAAGGATAAAAGAGTTGAAAGAAATAAACTCTAGTTCTCTCCTTCTTTTACCCTTAACACCGGTACGGATCCGATCAGTTCCAGTGTTCTACTCGTCAATAGTGATGCACTAGTTCTAGATCTGGAATCCTACTCATAGACAACTGATCTCGGGGTTAACCGGGATGACCGTTCTGAGTCGCCGACAGGCCGAGTTAGGGTGGTTCCTGACCGGTCTAGTCACGCGGGTAAGAACACAACTCCAAGTGGTTGCCACGTAATCAGAACGTCTCGATAAACGACAACAGAAACCAAGTGTAGACGAACGGAGCAACCAGACCAGCCGTCCGCACGGACGAGCCGTCCGCACGGACGAGCCGTCCGCACGGACGAGCCGTACGCACGTACAGGTCATACGCACGGGTTGTCACCCGCACGGACTACCCTTGGGACCCACTTTCCAAACGAGGTTTGAGTATCGACGAACGAGCAATCCGGACGGACGACCTCTGAACGGATTACTCTTCGGATCATGAGATACTAGGGCCTTAAAATGAAAACCAAACGATGTTCATCCGCACGGCCAAGCCGTACGCACGGACAGGCTATCCGGACGGATTGTCTCTGCCCGCGCGCACAGGCTGTCCGCACGGACCGTCGTCCGTGCGACCGGCTTGAAAGGTAGAAACACTTATGTGTTTTCTAAATGCTACAACGAAAACTCCAAAGCACAAGCCATCATACGCAAACACATCTTAGGAAGAAACAATCCACTTGAACGTTTATCCACACAAGCAACTTGTCCGTACGGATAAGTCACCCGCACGTACAACTAGTCCGCACGGACAGTCGTACGCACGGATAACCTATCCGGATGGAACACCATCCGCACGCATCACCATCCGTACGGATAGGTCATGCGCACGGATGACTTCTACTCACGGATAACTGATCCGCACGATCAGCCATCCTGCCCACTCTCACTTGTACTGTTTTACGCGTCACTTATCGTTACGTTATCGAATCTATTCAGGCTAACCATACTCGCTGTAAAAGCGCTCCCTTCAATCCATATCACTGTGAGTATACTCGAACCCTTTTTGCTTTTAGCACTTTTGGGTGTTACATACGTTACAACTATTCAAACTACAACTATCACACTACTCAAGCTATTTTAACGCTTAACCATTAATGCATGTTATACGTGGCTTATGAATGCTTGTTTGTTATGTTTACACATGGAATGCTGTCTACCTGCCTTAGCAACGATAGTACTATAGTTTGGACTCAGCACCCGTTCACACGGGGGTTGTTAAGGATCTTTTACTTGCATGGATTACGGTGGTAATCGTGTATTGCGAACTGCCTCGGGCAGTCAACCCGCAGTCATTGGTATCGATGGATCTATGTCGATAACTAACGTGCTTCATTTCTCTATGTGTACGTGCTGGTTATGCGTAAACGAATTCGGACTCTATATGCTATTATCAAACTTGTATGCTCACCTTTACATTCTATGTATTGACATTATTTTAACGTATGTGACAGGTGCCTAGGTTGTTTATATGCTTCTCGGGCTGTGATGAAATTGAAGCTAGGAACTGGAGTCCTAGAAACCAACGAATAAATTGTTATGTTTAAATCTGAGTTGTCGGAACAGAATATTTGTTTAGTTTTTGTCTGTAATAACTTGTTTTGCTATTTGAGACATGGTATGGGACATGTTAACTTAAATTGAATGGTAATGATAGTTGTTATGGAAACTTCTGGACAATCTGTTTCGCTCAGTGCCGCGCCCCGATGATTCCGCCATCGGTTGGGGTGTGACAGATTGGTATCAGAGCCATAACTATAGGGAATTAGGCAAGACTCGACCTAGTCCGGGTCGAAGTCTTAGAGACCTAGACTATAGTTAAGAACCAACAGACCAACTCACGCGTATGCGTAAACTCACCACTATCACTCACTCTTTCTATCATTGTACTCGAATTTTTCAAGTTGTGAACAGGCAATGAGGCTGAGAATAGGTGTGAAAACCGCAAACTCTCGACTAAAGTTGCCTAATCAACTTACGTTTTACCCACAAACGAGGAGAATTATACCAAATCAGGAGTGAAATCCATATTTTGATGAATAATCTCCTCAATTTTCATCAAAAACGAGGACGGAAGTTGCAAGATAGGGGTGAAACCCTAACCTTGACGACTCGTCCCGCTTTTATACAAAAACTCTCGCCAAAGTTCGATGGACTCCAACGATCTAAAGACACAATATAACCAATGGGAATTTCGCCTGGAGGTAATTGTGCAGGATCTTTGCGGATAGTCGAGCCACTTTGGTTAGTCGAAGTCTATTAGCCACAGACAATCTACCTTCGATTTATCGACCTTTATGAAGATTTTATGCATTTTCTGTTGTTTGTTAACATTTTGAGGTATCGTTGGTTTCGACCCAACACTATTGCTTCTGCTATAGCACAAAACCCACACAACTCATCACCAGCAAATCGACAATAGAGGCAGTCAAAATGGTTTGTATGCTCGTAGGTGCTTTTAGTAACTAAGTATATGTGTTTTCTTGCTGTTATGTTTATGTGATTAGGAATGTTGTGATTATGTGCTCTATGTGATTATGTGATTTTGTGCAACTCTGTGATTTTGTGACTATATGCGTTTACATGGTACGTGTTACTGAGCTTTAGTAGTAGTAGACGTGTGAGGTGAGATTCGAATACATGTGTTGAGTTCCATGGCGATGTCTATTGCAGACAATGTCGTCTGGATCCCGTCATCCACTCTCTCGCCAGGAAAAGAGAGACAAACGTCTTGCTTCCATCGTCGCGAAAGCTGTAGCAAAGGCAGTAAGTGATGTCTGTGAGAATGCCAGCAAATCATCCGAGGAGTTGAGGACTGAAGGTCCTAAAGCTGCCGCGAGACCTTTCAGTTTCAAACAATTCAAGTCATGTGGGCCGAAAGAATTCACAGGCGAAGGAGGTCCTACTGCTCTATTCCACTGGTTTGACTCTATCGAGGTTACTCTGCGACAAAGTGGTTGCCCTGATGACCTTCGAACTCTGAACGCTACCGGCGTCTTTCAGTCCCGTGCCTTGGACTGGTGGACGGCCGAGAGGAACAAGAGAGGGAATGATGCAGCTTACGGTTTGTCGTGGGATGAGCTCAAGGAAGTCATGCTAGAGATATTTTGCCCTCCTCACGAGCGTCAAAAGCTTGAAGATGAATTTTGGCACATACATCAGAAGGACGGAGACAATGCTGGCCTCACTGCTCGCTTCAAACAGCTCAGTATTATCTGTCCTGACCAAGTCAAGACTCCCGATATGACCATCAAGAAGTACATCCGAGCTTTGCCCGACTGCGTCGCTGATTTCGTGCAAGCGGCAAAGACTGCCACGATCGAGGAAACCTATCTGCTGGCCGCTGAGATCAACGACAAAAGGGTTAAGGCTGGGGTGTGGGACAAGGCCAGGAACTGGAGTCCTAGAAACCAACGAATAAATTGTTATGTTTAAATCTGAGTTGTCGGAACAGAATATTTGTTTAGTTTTTGTCTGTAATAACTTGTTTTGCTATTTGAGACATGGTATGGGACATGTTAACTTAAATTGAATGGTAATGATAGTTGTTATGGAAACTTCTGGACAATTTGTTTCGCTCAGTGCCGCGCCCCGATGATTCCGCCATCGGTTGGGGTGTGACACATCAACCCCAACTCCCCCCCCCCCCCCTTTTAAATTTTTAACTAATATATCTATTTTTTTCAATAGCATTCATTTGCTAATTTTCATTTTAAAAAACTAATTTGCCGTGGTGTTTCCTCTCAAGTTTCTAAAGTTTTGAGTTTACTCCTTTCGTTCTTTACTTTTTAAAAACTAATTTTTTACGTACGTGTAGGTATAAATTTGAGTTAGTCTACGTTTTGATGCTAGCTTTTTTTCAAAACGAATCATGTCAAATATAATACACTTTTGTGCTTATTTTATGTACGTTTCGGTTGGTCTACGTTTCGACATAAATTTTGTTCCAAACGAGTGTGGTCAAATATAATACGTTTTCATTCGACAGTACAAATTCGAGTTACTCTACGTTTCGACTCCGTCGCAAGACCCCGTCGCAACGCCCTGTGAGTACAATTTTACTTTGCAAAACACTGATGTCCCTTTGATGTGAATGTATTTTCTTTTGTCATTTTGTGTTTTTTTTAAGTTCTAATTAATTCATTTTGATTATACGTGTCAGTTTTTTCTTTATACACGTTTTTATGCTTTTCTTTTTTGGGTACGATTCTTATGTTTGAGTCACGTCACATATAAATATGTTATGATTATACGATACAAATCCGATTTACTTTACCATTTGATCCAAATGCAATACTTATATAGGTTACGTTGAGTTAAATCAGATACGTTGAAATGCACGTTTAGTTAACGCATCACACAACATTTGGACTAATCCATTTTATGTTTGCAATGAGCCCGCGGCGCATTGCCCGCGAGTTATATTACTAGTTATACATATTATTTTAAACTTTCCATGAATAGTAATTCAATATTTTAGATTATTTATTTTAATTTTATAATAATATTTTATTCTATCACATAACTTGATTTTTATGTATATTATTTGAAAGTTGTCAACTTGTCATAGTAATTCAATACTTTTTGAGTATATGTTTTAATTTTTATAATAATATTTTATTCATCATATAATTTACTTTTTAATAGCTTATTATGTACATCAACTTTTTTTAAAAATCTACCTTCTTAACTATGCTTGTTTTTTTCTAACATTGCGATATAAATTTTATTAAAAACATATACTTTGCCATTGTCATGCCCCGCTGGCGGTATGCACATTACACATATAATGTATATATGTGTGGGCGCTCGGGGGGCAAAAGTGAAAGTGCATTAATTTTAACGTTATTTTACTAATTTCGTGAAAATAACGTTAAAAGATGGGGATGGTTAATCATGCATCATGTGGTGGCGTTGATAGCCGAAAGACATGTTGATTTCTATACCAAGTGAATTATCGTACCAGTACTGAAACGAATACCCATTAAATACCTGCAATAACGTACCGCTGCAAAAGGCTGAAAATAACCTAGTGTAATTAATAAAAGAACTTTAATTGATGTCTTATATATTATAATATGTTTTCATGTCTTTAGAGTTTTATTAAAAGAACTTTAATTGATGTCTTATGTATTATAATATGTTTTCATGTCTCTAGAGTTTTATTATGGTGAATATTATAGGGGAATGATCAACTAAAAAGTGAATTTTGTCTAAGTGGTCTAAGAAGGATTATGATGATGACATGTGACACTCCTAATAAGTAGGAATGAAGGGCATTTTGGTCCTTATAAATAGGAGTGAAAATGACATGCGGCACCCCTATTGTTTTTTAAAAATACAACAAAAAAAAATATAGTACAAAAAAATCTAGTACAAAAAAATATTGCACAAAAAATGTAGTACAAAAAAATATAGCACAAAAAATCTAGTACAAAAAAATATAGCACGAAAAAATTCAGCAAAAAAATGTAGTACAAAAAAATCCAGCACAAAAAATTGAGAAAAAAAAATTTAAGATAAAAAAATCCAGCACAAAAAATTTAGCACAAAAATACAGTACAAAAATCAAGCACAAAAAATGTTATATAACATAGAAATACAACACATTTTAGTGGGTTTTTTTAGTCTTCATATTTTATGTAGCAATATGGTACTCAAATTAAAGATAAAAAGACGCTCGATTTTATGGTGAAATTTTTATGAAAAAATAATGTCGTATAAAAAAGTTATGAACGTTTAAAAAATGAGGGTGGAATATGCATGTGTCTTGCATGTGGAGAGAGAAAGTCCATAAATAGGATTTTCCCAAGATACCCTTGCACTCCTCCTTTCTCCTACACTTTCATCTTAACAATTGATTTGAAAAATAAATGGTTAAGATTCCTTCTCATCCTACTTAGGCAAAATCAATTTTTTTATTTGATCTTACCCCGGATATTATATGCCTAAAACGTAACCGAATCTAATAGCTCAAAGTAGTTATAAACACTACAAAACAAAGAACTTTCAGTGACATACGTATCTATTGGAAATCTCTTCGTAAAAGTGTGTCTTGTTGGTAATTCATCGGTGATAGAATAGAACAAACTCAGCTTGAAGACACATGCAAACAACTCTAAAAGTTTAATTAAGTTTTTATAAACTCAATACTCGACTTGTATATATTACAAGTTCACTTTGATATCCAGTTTTAATAATTTTAACTCGGTAAATTGTAAATCCATCTCAATTCTCAACTCGAGTTATCCGGTAAATTTTCACTTATTGATAATCACATTAGAGAAGCTATCAAGATTTTACAACTTTGCATTACTAATACAAAATTAAAGTATGTTAAGTATTAATCTTATGTAATATCTACAATTATATATAAACATGTATTACCTTACAATTAATACAAATCTATATAATCTATAATAAGAGATGAGAAGCTGATGTAAGTTTGCATATGTGTCAGGTAACTAGATATGCTACGTAATCTTTGCTGATGTCATAAATCACAATTTAAAATGTTAATATATGTGTGTTTTAAATACCTCTCTTTCTCTACCTTAAATCCAGAAGCCTCTTTCAAAATTCAAACCAAAACTTCTAGGGTTTCAAAATTCAAACCATCGGTTCCACCACCACATGAATCCGGCACTTTTCTCTCCTTTTTCTCTCATCTCTTTCTTTATGCATCGACTCGGCGATTAACAGTAAACAGAGACGAATCACACTTGAGATGGCGATGACAACGACGAACTCATTTCAAGACGAGACAGCAGGAGATGCAAGAAACAGAAGTTGATGTCCCTGGTTTTGCAGAATGGGGAGATGCAAGACAAGATACAGAAGGTGAATTTCATACACCGATTTTGTTTTTAGTGTAACTAACTTCGTTTTTCGTTTTTTTTCCCTAAATTTTTAGATTTTTTTTGGTTTTGAAGATGGCGAATTCAGGTGTGAATGATGAAGTTGTTTCTCTGGAGCTTCCTGCACCTCCTGGCTGGAAGAAAATGGTTTGTGTTCTTTTTCTGTTTTTGTTTTTACATTTGTGTTTTGTGTTGTTTGCAAGTATATTTGTGGTGATTTGGTTCATGTCTTGGTTAAATTGATGTTTAAGTTTGTGAATTGGGGTATGGGTGAGCTTTAATTTTGTTAAAGTTTAAGTTTTGGGGGTAATTTTGTTTGGTTTTTGTGGGTTTGAAAATTAGGGTTTTTGAGGTAAAAAGACAGATCAATTCAGTGATAGTGATTTGGATACGTTGTTGAAAAGCATACGTTGTTTGTCTTTTATTGATCTATATCTGTCTGTTGTTGTGTTGTATTGCTTTTATCGACATACATTGTTTTTGCAGAGATCCTTGATACACAACTCAACCCCTTGAGCTACTCAATGCTTTGGGTATAGAAAGTGGCAAGAGTAGAGCGGTTATTTCTAGAGATTTGGAGGGTCGTGTCACACCCCCAAAATCCACCCTGCGGAGTATCACCGCTTGGAGGCGTGACATGACCAGGATCGAGCCACCAATCATATTGAACAACGAAATTAAGTAAGTAAAACCAACCACAATACAATTGGTGACCATAAGACAGTAACCAGTTTTAAGTTAACAGCGGAAGCATATAACGTAAGTTCAAAACATAAGTTCCATAGTTCATAAGTTTAAAGTCCAAAACGTAGGTTTAATAAGTTCATAAGGCTTTAAATATTAAGCACGGAACATAACAGTCCGTATCCCACAACAACCTCCTCCTCGTGCAAGCTCCATAAGCATCCAGCGACCTGTAAGGCATGTAACAACGAGTCAACAACAAAGTTGAGTGAGTTCACGTTTGGTTGTTTAGTTTTAAGTTGTTTCTGAAAAACGTGGTTTGACTTTCGTTGGCTTATTTGCCGTGGGGGTTACCCCGTAGTTGAAAGAATGTTTAACCAGTTCCTTTTCATTACCCAAACCATATCCATAATCAGTGGGGGCTTCCCCATGTGAACTACTAGACGGTATGATATCCACTACTACGAACAATAGTTGTGCCCTACATCAGTGTCTATCATCACTGACAGTTTGCCATAGTCCATTAGTACACACCCGTCCGAACGGCACGGTGTGAGGTTTGTTAAACCTAATAGCGCTATTAACTAATGACCCGCTCGCCATCGGCCTCGGCGATTAAGTCGATATATAATGAGGGACTTAATGATAGAGTTTTGTCTAGTAAGTTTTAAGGGTGTTGTCCTACCCAAGGAGGACGAACGTACGTATTCTACCCAAGGAGAATACGCAGAATTTATTATTGGCATCCTACCTATGGAGGATGGCCGTACATATCCTACCCAAGGAGGATATGTAGATCCCGTTTTAATTTCTTTAACCCATTCCCAACCACCGGGAATCCCATGCCTTAGAAAGTGTGTGAACTCACCTTGGTTTGCTCGGTTAGGTTCTCAAATATAGCTAACAGTCAAGGTTGGTCAATCACGTCCTAATATGATTACCAGTTAGTCATTTAGTGGTTTCAAATAGAGCACAAAGTTCCTACACGTATCTACTACAAAACATGCATTCACTTTCATAGTTCACGCTCATATAAACATTCCACCTATAGTGTAACACCTCGGAAATTCAGGTCCAATAATGTCTTGACACGTGTCATGGACTTTGAATATGTAAAAACATACTTTAGAGGGACTAAAGTTGACAAACGGTGAAACTGTGTGAATATAAGGGTCCAAAGTGTCAACAATTGATAAATAGGCCCTACAATAGCCCTACATGGTGTTTATAATCTAAAATGGATAAATCATGGATCATACGAGGCGAAAAATGAAAGAAAGTGAGGAATTACAAACTACAGGGGCTAAACGTGTCAACATGTTTAAATTTATACCTCTGAGTGATCTTTTGGAAAACCCGAAGCTTTGTAATGATAAAATATACTCACGAGAATATGTGATAAAAATTTCATGAAGTTTCGTGAACATATGAGAAAGTTATGATTAAAACCGTACACGAAAGGTTTAATACGTTATCGTGAATTTCATGATTTTTCAGGTAAGCGCAAAGTTAACCGAGGACATACCCAAGTTTATAAAAGTCCCAAGGTTTATAAAAGTCAGATATAAGGGCCAAGAGTGCTAAATAAATAAGCCAAAACACGTTACAAAAGTACAAGGACTGAAATGCAAAATGTATGAAAATTGAAGACCAGGTTGCACACTGGTGTGCGGCCCGCCTACCTGTTACCAGCGACAAAACCTGCAGATGTCGGTTTTCTGGGCTGTTTGCGAGTTGTTTACAGCTGTAATCGACTCAAGGACCTCCCCAATCGAATTACATGCATTTGAGGACACTTGTACAGGTCTTACAACACCTGTGAACCTCTGTGGCAGCCTCACAACACTCCAAAATCTGCATATAAGGCACTTTATGTAGTAAACTAAGAACACTTGAACTTTCAAAAATTCACATGACTTCTCCTGGAGCTTTCTGGACGCCAAGGCTACCTCATAGTGATCTCTAAGCTTGTTTAGGACCATTGTAAGTGTTTACAACTCTTTCAAATTCGTTCTAGCTTAGTGTATTCACCAAAAGTCAAAGTATCGTAATTTAAACTTGACTTTATGATTAAACGAGATTGGCTCTGTCAAATCTCAAATTGAAAGTACCTACATGTTGGTATTTATGTGTGTAACAAACCCCTAAAAGGGTATTATCAGATTCACACTCTAAGCATGTTAATTGTCGAGTCAAAGCATTTCTTAAAATGTCAACAGAATGTGTTTTTGCAAATTTAAGCATAATCAGTAATATAGGCTACATGCAACCTGTTTGATAATCAAAATAACTTTATAAATAATGTAAGAACATGTTTCAACATGATCAACTCGACAATTTTCAGTTTAACCCGAATCGGAACCGAAAGTCACATAAATTGACTTTTTCTTTGACTATCGGTTCGGATCCATCCATGCATGTTCGAGATCTGCATTAGAGCATATTTTGGACCAACTTTCATATAAGTTTAATTCTCTGAGATTTTACAAATTGGTTCAACACTTATTCGAATCATATGCATGTTCCCGGTTTATGTTTAAATATGACTATTTTGCCCTTTTTAATATAAAACGCGATTTTTGAAAAAGTGAAAGAGTAGAAACCTTTGTTACTGATTTATAAACTTGCACCGAAAATTTGACATCAATCCGAGGCCTGGATTGTGAGTTATGCTCAATATCGCAAATAAAATGGTTTTTATTAATTAAACGGCGTTATGAGCATAACGCCTATCAAAACCTAATTTTTGACATCAAAATGTATACCTACTGTTGTTATATAATATTTTGGGAATTATAAAGATTTTTAATAATTTTTAAACTAACTGAATCATAGAGATTTAGCCTTAAATCGGTTATTGTCGGTTTTGCCCTTTTGGGCTATAAAATGAGTTTTATAAATCCTTTTGACCCCAAACATTTTTCTACTGATTTTATTTGATAAATACAATATTTTGAGCATTCTGGAAATATAAAAATATCAGCTTTCTTGTACAAACCCGGAAATGGCTCCAAATCGCCTTTTTACGCATTTTTATCGCATAGTATATACTATAATCATATTAAACCTATAAGGTTGATACCTACTGATGTTTTTAGTATATTTTTATAAAATAACAGTAAGTATAAGTTTATAAACTCAGATTTCCAATTTTGACATTTTAAGCCCTTGTAAAATTACCAAAATACCCCTAATGAGCATAGTTTGGTTTTAAATGATAATTTTCACTTATGGGTCATACCCTACTGTTATAATATGTAAAATTAAATATATTTACTGTATGGACCAGACTTGTAACTCAGATTTATAAATAAACTCTTTTATAAACTTTTAAATGACCAAAATGCCCTTATGGGGCATAAATCGTGTTTAAATCCGTTTTGGGCATAATAGGAAATAACTTACTGATATTATATCATATTTATAGCATATGATATCAGGGAACTTGCATATGACTCTTACGGTTAACCGTAATGCTCTTTTCGCGCTCGGTTCGGTTTATGTAACTAGTTTGCATAAATTGACCGAGACGGGTCAAACATTATCATTTTTGTCTCAAAATCCAGAATGTATTTAGTATACCCATATTATACAAGTATTCCAACTTGTCGGGTCTAAATCACATTCTATCCGGTCTTCGCTTAATCGTGCGTTTAAACCGTTTCGCCCTTTTAAATAACCAGTCTAAGCTTTAGCTTAAATAAAGGCCATTAGAAATCTAATAGGTTATTTATAAACCTTCGTTCCAGATTAGGAGCACCGGTAAAAGCTACCTGCCCTTTTGCTTGTTGAGATAAATACTTACCAAGGTAAATACTTTTAACTTATTTTCCCTATACGGGCTTGGGGTACGATATATAAAATACCGCTTGGTCTAGCATTAAATTCTTTAATCGAATAGTGGTTAAATTTATTGAGATGCTATGTTTTGATTGTGTGTTTTGTTTGCTTAAAGCCTTTGGGGGGTTAATGACCATGTCCCGGATATCCTCGGCATTATCTTACGAGATGGCCACGACCTGAGCACGGGGTGTAGGCGTACACCTGTCAAGTGTATAACTCAATATTGTGGTGTGTCTATTGATCTTTAACCCGGCACGAACCGGGCTACTGAACGCATAAGTAACATGTAAATCCTTTACAAGATTATGTAACATAATTATCCCAAGTTATAAAATATTTTTGTGCCATGAGCATTCAAATCAATTTTCAATCATTTCAAAATGAGTCAGTTAAATTGTATTTACCAGTGTAAACTGACGTATTTTTCCCAAAAGGTTAAGTGCAGGTACTACACGTAATAGGCTGGCTGTCTTCTAGAGCGTCCACAATAAGTCTCGCAAGCTTGGACGACATTAAACTGTTGAACAATATCTTATTTTATTTTGATCCGCCTGTGGATCCGTTTCAACTATCAGTGATATTTATTATTACACTTTACTAAAGTTGAAATGAATCTATCTTTGCTTCCGCTGTGCATTATTATATTGTGTTGTTTGTCTATGATGATACCAACTACGTCACTATACTCCCCACCGGGCCCACCGGTGACACGTGGAAAATAGGGGTGTGACAGGTTGGTATCAGAGCCAACTCTGAGTGAATTAAACACTAGCCTTTTGTGTTTAATCTCAGTTACACAATTGCACAATCCTTGATTCTCGAGTCTAGACAAAGAACTTAGGAAATTTCCAAATTTTTGTTTTATTTTCTAACTTTGTCTTAATTATATTTTGTTGTATCACTTGTTGATTTTTGACAGGTTCATGAAAATGCCACCAAGAATGAGAGGTAGAGGCCGAGGAGCATATGTAGCTCCAAATGATCATGAAGCCGGACCATCACACCGGCGGACACCTTCGGATCCTCGCCGTACTGATGCTCAAGACCTTTGGAGGTCTTTCACCGAACCAGCGAGGCGCTCAGTCTCGCTAAGCACCTCTCCATCGATCCCACATTCCTTTGGGCCTCATTCGGAGAATGAGCCCCACAACTCACATCAGTCCTGTATACCTCTCCAAGGACATCAATCACCTTTTGACAACACATCACCCGTCTTTCAGGGCTTGTTCAACCCTGATGACTACTTAGAGACAGCAGCAGTGGGCTTTAACCCACTTGGACCGGAAGACCACTTTTCGGGTGGCAACCAGATGGACATTGACGAGGATACTGATCCTGCCATGCCACCCTCCGGAACACCGAACCACCCCATCGAGATTTCTGATGGGTCACCTTTCATGGGATCACCATACAATGGTCCCGATAGTTATGAGGAGATGTTCAAACAGTATGACTGGGTATTTACCCCCAGTTATCATAACTCTCCTTTGCACCAGTCCCATCACTCTCCTCTTCACCAATCTTACCATAACTCCCCTCTGCACCAGTCACACCATAACTCTCCTTTGCACCTACCTCACCACTCTCCCCTACACCAGCCACAGCAGCAGCGGCAGAATCCTTCCGAGGATTCCCAATTGGTAGTGGTCACTCCGCCAGCAGCAGCACCACCATTTCAGCCTCCCTCACCTCTGAGGCGAAGGAGAACTACCTTGCGGATGTCCGTACGAGGGGGAATACGCATCAGCACCCCTCCACGTTCAGGTGGCAGCCGATACTCGCCGGTCCACGAAGAATCGGAGACGGGAGAGTCATCGCATCCCATCTCTGAAGTAGCAATGACGCCAGTCGCGCCACAGCCACAGCCTCAGCCACCATTGGGATTTGGAGAACCAGTCCCCGCTTACACTAGTGCTGCAACATTCAACCCCTTCGAGCAGCAGATTCACACGGGGTACAACTTTATGGAGGATCCATACTGGGTAGCAGCAAACTCCAACACTTTCCACCAAGAAGCTCCCTACGGAGGTCCCTGGGCTTCGGGACCCTCGACTTATGGATATCCATCAGATGGGTACCAGCAACCGCAGCCTTCTCAACCTCCTTATTATCAACCGCAGCCTCCTCAACCCCCGTTTTATCAACAACCACCTCAGGCACCGGCAATGTCGCCGCCCCAAATGCAAGAAATCATTCATGAGATACATGAGGTGCGAGACGAGATGCGGCATGGGTTGGATCATGAGCGGAGGCGTAGGAAGGGGATGTTTAAGAAGTTAGCGGATCTGATTAAGGGGAAGAACAAGAAGGATCATTGAATCCTTTATTTGTTGGTTATTTTAGTATGGTACTCATGTCCCTGCGTGGACATTTATTTATTTCATTACTCTACCCCTGCGAGGGTATTTCTTTCTGTTCTGCCCCTGCGTGGGCATATATTTTATTTGACCCCTGCGTGGGTTTGTTGTTTTGTTATTTGGCCCCTGCGTGGGCATATGGTTTATGTAAAAGACCCGTTTAGGGCGACTTGTACTGATTTAATTCTTATTTGAAATGGTTAATTTAAATTTTCATTTTTAAATTATGTGCATAAACATAGTGTATGAATAAATGAAAAATAACATTTAATATTTTGATTTACCATTTTAATAATATAATAAGGATCTTAAAAGGTAAAACCTAGCTGTTATGTTGTCATAAATCAAGCCAACATGGTAGAACCTGTTTAAAAAGATTCAAATCTCTGTTAACATCTGTAAACATGTTAACGTCCTTGGCTAATGTGATCTGTAAAATCACACACGCCACCCTTTTTATAAAATATCCAAATTTTAATATTTCTATATATAATTGGTTGTGACATAATACCTACGGGTTATAATTAATGTCATATAAAAACAAAAAGGCAGCTGTAGTTTATAAACTCCCTGCCAAGAAAAAGGATTGACTTGTCTTATTTAATCAAGCCTTAATCCTACAAGATCTAAATTTGTAATTTAGAAAGTTGTCTACGTGACTAGGCTTATTATGCCAATATTATATTTCGTTCTAAAAAGATCATTAGTAAAAATCCTGAATGAAATTATTAAAATTAACTAATATGGCTTTTGTTTACCATGGTTAATAAATCGTCAAGAACGATAATACTGTTTAGACTTCTAAATAGACCTTGTCCTTATTTTTATGTAGCAATTTAAGACTACATGGCTAAGTCCGAAGAACTAAACAGTCGTCCGGCACAAAACCCTGACAATGCTCAGATGTTAGTAACTGGTGCGGAATTGAAAGCACTAGTGAATGATGCCGTGGTCGAAGCACTGAATAGACAATTTAGTGAAGCAAGCGGGACCCGAAGTAGGACCCGAACCGCATCACGTTCCAAGCCAAGAACACATTCGGAGGGTCATAGCAAACCGCCCTCTCAGAAGGAGGTACCTAAGAAAGATAAGCCAAAGAAGGATGATGAGGATCATCACTCCTCTAACCAAAACAGTGTCCCGATAAAGAAGATCAAGCAGAAACATGAATCGCACAGTAAGTCTTGTACTTATAAATACTTCGTCTCATGTAAACCCAGAGACTTTACTGGGGAGAAAGGAGCGGTCGACTGCATGACCTGGTTAGACGAAATGGATACAGTTGTAGATATCAGCGGGTGTGCTGATCGGGATGTAGTGAAGTACGTGTCCCAATCGTTCAAAGGGGACGCACTAGCGTGGTGGAAATCTCTCTTGCAAGCTACCGGAAAGGCCACACTTTACAGTATGTCATGGGATCAGTTCGTAGCCCTTATTAAAGAGAATTTTTGCCCACAACATGAAGTTGAAAGGATCGAGTCAGACTTCGTATCTTTGGTGATGAAGAATCTAGACTGTCAGGCATACCTCACCACTTTCAATACTCTATCTCGGTTAGTTCCATACTTGGTAACCCCAGAGCCGAGAAGGATTGCCCGTTTCATTGGGGGTTTGGCCCCTGAGATTATAGCAAGTGTCAAGGCATCGAGGCCTACAACTTTCAGATCAGTAGCTGATCTATCTCTCTCTCTCACCCAGGACGTAGTCAGGTTGAGAGCACTTAAGAGCTCAGAAGAGAATAAGAGAAAGCGTGAGGACGATACCTCACGGAGATCGGAGAAGAGACACCGAGGAAATAACGACCACAGGAAAGGGTCAGGATCTAAGAGAGATGGGCAACAGTCGGGGGATAAACCCAAATGCAAAACTTGCAAGAAAAACCACTTTGGGAAATGTCGTTTTGAGTCGAAGTCGCAGTCCCACACGAGACCCTGTGGAATCTGCAAATCTACTGATCATACGACTTTGAAGTGTAAGGGTCTGAAGGATGCAACATGTTACGGTTGCAACGAGAAAGGGCACATTAAGTCTAATTGCCCAAAGTACGCTAAGAAAGCCGATGATGGAAAGAAGACCAATGCAAGGGTCTTCAGGATGGACGCTAAGGAAGCAGTTCAAGATGACAACGTTATTACAGGTACTTTTCTTGTAAATGATGTTTTTGCTAGAGTCTTGTTTGATTCTGGAGCGGATAAGTCTTTTGTAGATAATAAGTTTTGTGAGTTGTTAAAATTGCCTGTAAAAGCCTTAAGTGTGAAGTATGAGGTGGAGTTAGCTGATGGAACCATAGAAACAGCCTCAACTGTTTTAGATGGATGTGTTATATCCATTAGGAATCATTCTTTTCCTTTGTCCCTAATTCCCTTTAAGCTCGCCGGCTTTGATGTAGTCATAGGCATGGATTGGTTATCGCATAACCAAGCCCAAATTCTGTGCAACAGAAAGCAAGTGATAGTTAAAACTCCTGCTAGGGAGTCACTTACCATCCAAGGGGATACACAGCATGGATTGCCTGAGCAAGTGTCCATGCTCAAGGCATCCATATGTATGCAGAAGGGCTGTGTCATTTATATGGCGCTAGTTACTATAGACGAGCCAAAGCCTAAGATTGAAGATATCCCTATCATTTCGGAATATCCTGAAGTTTTTCCCGAAGAACTACCTGGTTTACCACCAGATAGGCAAGTGGAATTCCGGATTGACATCATCCCTGGTGCTGCACCAGTAGCGAGAGCACCTTATAGGTTAGCACCAACGGAGATGAAGGAATTAAGGACGCAGTTGGATGATCTGTTAGCTAAAGGTTTTATTAGACCTAGTTCGTCTCCTTGGGGAGCGCCAATCTTATTTGTCAAGATGAAGGATGGATCGATGCGTTTGTGCATCGACTACCGTGAGCTTAATAAAGTCACTATCAAGAATAGGTATCCTCTGCCCAGGATCGACGATCTGTTCGATCAATTACAAGGAGCAAGCTATTTTTCTAAGATCGACTTGAGGTCGGGCTATCATCAGTTGAAGGTCAAGGATGAAGATGTACACAAGACAGTGTTTAGGACTCGTTATGGACATTACGAGTTCCTAGTGATGCCTTTCGGGCTCACTAACGCACCAGCCGCATTCATGGATCTCATGAATCGCGTCTGCAAGCCTTATCTGGATAAATTCGTCATCGTCTTTATTGACGACATCCTTATTTACTCGAAGAACAAAGCTGATCACGAGAAACACCTTCGTTGTATTCTCAAACTTCTACATCAAGAGAAACTTTACGCCAAATTTTTGAAGTGCGAATTTTGGCTTCGAGAAGTCCAATTCCTCGGACATGTAGTAAGTGAGCATGGTATCCAGGTGGATCCCGCTAAGGTAGAAGCGGTTATGAATTGGCAAGAGCCAAAAACGCCTACTGAAATTCGCAGTTTCCTGGGTTTAGCAGGATATTATAGGCGTTTCATCGAAAACTTTTCAAGGATTGCTGCGCCCTTAACCGCGTTGACACGAAAGAAAGTTAAGTTTGATTGGGGCCCAAAGCAGCAGGAATCCTTTGACATTCTGAAGAAAAAGTTAAGCAATGCACCAGTGTTAACATTGCCCGATGGTATAGAAGAATTTGTGGTGTACTGTGATGCATCACACACTGGTATGGGCTGTGTACTCATGCAGAAAGGCAAAGTTATTGCCTACGCTTCACGACAACTAAAGGTGCACGAAAAGAACTACACCACCCACGACTTGGAGCTGGGTGCCGTTGTATTTGCCTTAAAACTCTGGAGACATTACTTATATGGTACCAAGTGTGTGATCTATTCAGATCACAAGAGTCTTCAACATTTGTTCAATCAGAAGGACTTGAATATGCGACATAGACGATGGAGGGAAACTCTAAATGATTACGATTGTGAAATAAAATACCATCCAGGTAAGGCAAATGTGGTTGCTGACGCTTTAAGCAGAAAAGAAAGAGTAAAGCCAATAAGAATCAATGCCAAGCGTATCGAAATCAGGAATGGTTTGAACGAAAGGGTGTTAGCTGCACAGAAGGAAGCTGTGTTGGAAGCTAATTATCCTGAAGAAAAGTTAGGGGTAACTGAGGAGCAGTTATCCTATGACAAGGACGGAATGCTTAGATTAAATGGACGAATATGGGTTCTAGTTTATGGAGGACTTCGAGATGTCATTCTCCAGGAAGCCCACAGTTCCAAATATTCTGTTCATCCTGGAGCGGATAAGATGTACCAGGATTTAAAAGCAAACTACTGGTGGATTGGTTTGAAAAAGTCGGTAGCTGCTTATGTAGCTAAATGTTTGACTTGTGCGCAAGTCAAAGCTGAGCATCAAAAACCATCAGGTTTGTTACAATAACATGAAATTCCCACATGGAAGTGGGAGATGGTGACGATGGATTTCATCACCAAATTGCCAAAGACGAGAAAGGGAAATGATACTATATGGGTCATAGTAGATAGACTGACGAAGTCAGCACATTTTCTACCCATCAAGGAGACTTATAGCTCCGATATGTTAGCTCAATTATACGTTGATAAGATTGTAGCTCTGCATGGTATACCTGTATCTATTATCTCTGATAGAGATACTAGATACACGTCACATTTTTGGAAGAGTTTCCAACAATATTTGGGCACTCGTTTGAATTTTAGTACGGCTTATCATCCTCAGACTGACGGTCAGAGTGGGCGTACTATTCAAACTTTGGAAGACATGCTACGTGCATGTGCGATCTATTTGGGTGGTAGTTGGGATAAGAACCTACCACTAATTGAATTCTCCTACAACAATAGCTACCACACCAGCATAAAAGCTGCGCCTTTTGAGGCCTTATACGGTAGAAAGTGTAGATCGCCTATTTGTTGGGCAGAAGTTGGAGATGTCCAACTATCAGGACCAGAAATTGTTTTTGAGACGACGGACAAGATTGTCCAGATTCGCGATCGTTTGAAAGCTGCCAGAGAAAGGCAGAAAAGTTATGCGGATCCACAACGTAAAGATTTTCACTTCGAAGTAGGTGATAAAGTGTTGCTTAAGGTATCACCCTGGAAGGGGGTGATGCGATTTGGTAAGAAAGGCAAGCTAAGCCCGAGATACATAGGACCTTTCGAGATTATCGAACGTGTCGGGTCAGTTGCTTATAAGTTGAACTTGCCTAAAGAACTTAGTGCTATCCATAATGTGTTTCACATCTGTTATTTGAAGAAGTGTTTCGCTGATGAATCACTGGTTATACCATATAAGGATGTACATATAGATGAAAGCTTAAAATTTGTGGAAAAGCCGTTGTCGATTGAAGACCGAAAGGTAAAGAAGCTTCGAAGGAAGCACATACCTATTGTTAAGGTCAAATGGGATGCCCGTAGAGGTCCCGAATACACATGGGAGGTAGAATCCACAATGAAAGAAAAATACCCTCATTTGTTTCAGTAAATCTCGGGGTCGAGATTTCTTTTAAGGGGGTGAGGATGTAACACCTCGGAAATTCAGGTCCAATAATGTCTTGACACGTGTCATGGACTTTGAATATGTAAAAACATACTTTAGAGGGACTAAAGTTGACAAACGGTGAAACTGTGTGAATATAAGGGTCCAAAGTGTCAACAATTGATAAATAGGCCCTATAATAGCCCTACATGGTGTTTATAATCTAAAATGGATAAATCATGGATCATACGAGGCGAAAAATGAAAGAAAGTGAGGAATTACAAACTACAGGGGCTAAACGTGTCAACATGTTTAAATTTATACCTCTGAGTGATCTTTTGGCAAACCCGAAGCTTTGTAATGATAAAATATACTCACGAGAATATGTGATAAAAATTTCATGAAGTTTCGTGAACATATGAGAAAGTTATGATTAAAACCGTACACGAAAGGTTAAATACGTTATCGTGAATTTCGTGATTTTTCGGGTAAGCGCAAAGTTAACCGAGGACATACCCAAGTTTATAAAAGTCCCAAGGTTTATAAAATTCAGATATAAGGGCCAAGAGTGCTAAATAAATAAGCCAAAACACGTTACAAAAGTACAAGGACTTAAATGCAAAATGTATGAAAATTGAAGACCAGGTCGCACACTGGTGTGCGGCCCGCCTACCTGTTACCAGCGACAAAACCTGCAGATGTCGGTTTTCTGGGCTGTTTGCGAGTTGTTTACAGCTTTAATCGACTCAAGGACCTCCCCAATCGAATTACATGCATTTGAGGACACTTGTACAGGTCTTACAACACCTGTGAACCTCTGTGGCAGCCTCACAACACTCCAAAATCTGCATATAAGGCACTTTATGTAGTAAACTAAGAACACTTGAACTTTCAAAAATTCACAAGACTTCTCCTGGAGCTTTCTGGACGCCAAGGCTACCTCATAGTGATCTCTAAGCTTGTTTAGGACCATTGTAAGTGTTTACAACTCTTTCAAATTCGTTCTAGCTTAGTGTATTCACCGAAAGTCAAAGTATCGTAATTTAAACTTGACTTTATGATTAAACGAGATTGGCTCTGTCAAATCTCAAATTGAAAGTACCTACATGTTGGTATTTATGTGTGTAACAAACCCCTAAAAGGGTATTATCAGATTCACACTCTAAGCATGTTAATTGTCGAGTCAAAGCATTTCTTAAAAAGTCAACAGAATGTGTTTTTGCAAATTTAAGCATAATCAGTAATATAGGCTACATGCAACCTGTTTGATCATCAAAATAACTTTATAAATAATGTAAGAACATGTTTCAACATGATCAACTCGACAATTTTCAGTTTAACCCGAATCGGAACCGAAAGTCACATAAATTGACTTTTTCTTTGACTATCGGTTCGGATCCATCCATGCATGTTCGAGATCTGCATTAGAGCATATTTTGGACCAACTTTCATATAAGTTTAATTCTCTGAGATTTTACAAATTGGTTCAACACTTATTCGAATCATATGCATGTTCCCGGTTTATGTTTAAATATGACTATTTTGCCCTTTTTAATATAAAACGCGATTTTTGAAAAAGTGAAAGAGTAGAAACCTTTGTTACTGATTTATAAACTTTCACCGAAAATTTGACATCAATCCGAGGCCTGGATTGTGAGTTATGCTCAATATCGCAAATAAAACGGTTTTTATTAATTAAACGGGGTTATGAGCATAACGCCTATCAAAACCTAATTTTTGACATCAAAATGTATACCTACTATTGTTATATAATATTTTGGGAATTATAAGGATTTTTAATAATTTTTAAACTAACTGAATCATAGAGATTTAGCCTTAAATCGGTTATTGTCGGTTTTGCCCTTTTGGGCTATAAAATGAGTTTTATAAATCCTTTTGACCCCAAACCTTTTTCTACTGATTTTATTTGATAAATAAAATATTTTGAGCATTCTGGAAATATAAAAATATCAGCTTTCTTGTACAAACCCGGAAATGGCTCCAAATCGCCTTTTTACGCATTTTTATCGCATAGTATATACTATAATCATATTAAACCTATAAGGTTGATACCTACTGATGTTTTTAGTATATTTTTATAAAATAACAGTAAGTATAAGTTTATAAACTCAGATTTCCAATTTTGACATTTTAAGCCCTTGTAAAATTACCAAAATACCCCTAACGAGCATAGTTTGGTTTTAAATGATAATTTTCACTTATGGGTCATACCCTACTGTTATAATATGTAAAATTAAATATATTTACTGTATGGACCAGACTTGTAACTCAGATTTATAAATAAACTCTTTTATAAACTTTTAAATGACCAAAATGCCCTTATGGGGCATAAATCGTGTTTAAATCCGTTTTGGGCATAATAGGAAATAACTTACTGATATTATATCATATTTATAGCATATGATATCAGGGAACTTGCATATGACTCTTACGGTTAACCGTAACGCTCTTTTCGCGCTCGGTTCGGTTTATGTAACTAGTTTGCATAAATTGACCGAGACGGGTCAAACATTATCATTTTTGTCTCAAAATCCAGAATGTATTTAGTATACCCATATTATACAAGTATTCCAACTTTTCGGGTCTAAATCACATTCTATCCGGTCTTCGCTTAATCGTGCGTTTAAACCGTTTCGCCCTTTTAAATAACCGGTCTAAGCTTTAGCTTAAATAAAGGCCGTTAGAAATCTAATAGGTTATTTATAAACCTTCGTTCCAGATTAGGAGCACCGGTAAAAGCTACCTGCCTTTTTGCTTGTTGAGATAAATACTTACCAAGGTAAATACTTTTAACTTATTTTCCCTATACGGGCTTGGGGTACGGTATATAAAATACCGCTTGGTCTAGCATTAAATTCTTTAATCGAATAGTGGTTAAATTTATTGAGATGCTATGTTTTGATTGTGTGTTTTGTTTGCTTAAAGCCTTTGGGGGGTTAATGACCATGTCCCGGATATCATCGGCATTATCTTACGAGATGGCCACGACCTGAGCACGGGGTGTAGGCGTACACCTGTCAAGTGTATAATTCAATATTGTGGTGTGTTTATTAATCTTTAACCCGGCACGAACCGGGCTACTGAACGCATAAGTAACATGTAAATCCTTTACAAGATTATGTAACATAATTATCCCAAGTTATAAAATATTTTTGTGCCATGAGCATTCAAATCAATTTTCAATCATTTCAAAATGAGTCAGTTAAATTGTATTTACCAGTGTAAACTGACGTATTTTTCCCAAAAGGTTAAGTGCAGGTACTACACGTAATAGGCTGGCTGTCTTCTAGAGCGTCCACAATAAGTCTCGCAAGCTTGGACGACATTAAACTGTTGAACAATATCTTATTTTATTTTGATCCGCCTGTGGATCCGTTTCAACTATCAGTGATATTTATTATTACACTTTACTAAAGTTGAAATGAATCTATCTTTGCTTCCGCTGTGCATTATTATATTGTGTTGTTTGTCTATGATGATACCAACTACGTCACTATACTCCCCACCGGGCCCACCGGTGACACGTGGAAAATAGGGGTGTGACATATAGCTACTCAAGAACAAGCATACGATATTGCACATATTACTTTCATTGACATATAACATGTTAGATCATCCTCAGATAACATACTCGACATTTAGACACGCAAATTACTACTTATGTCGTTTCAGCTTTAATATTCAAAACCGGGCTGTTTTCGGGCATTTTAATAAAATAGTTAACTTATTCCAAAAATTCCCAAATTTTTACAGAATGTCTTAAACGATCCAAATATTATTGTGTAAAAATCTCGGGATCCAATTTATCACCAATATTTTACAAAAAATCATTTTCCGGACTGCACTCAGATTTATCTTTTTCTGACTGCAGTCCACAGAATAATTTATTTAAAATTCATCGTAAGTCCGATTTACGAAATTCCAGTGGGAGGATTACAAATACATCAGTGGTCATTTACAGTACAAGTTTCATGACCTAGTTCTACTCAGGTTTCAAGTTATGACTAAAAATATAACACCCATTTACTGCTGTAAAAACTCAGCTTTAGTTGTTGTTACAAATCGACCCTTTAAAAATAGCAAACGAAACCCAAAAATTATGATTCCAGTGCCATTAGAACCGCATCTCATAATACATAAATCTAGACTTCAGAAAATACATTTTTCGTTTTATTAAGGTCCTATTATAGCCAACTGAAGTTGGCTGTAATCACCAATCAGACTCCTGTTTTCAGCTTTTAGCTTTCTAACTCGTGTTCGATTGATTCCGTTAACATGTTTAGTGATCACAACTACATCAAACATCAATATTAACAAGAAAATCATCAGATAATCAACAAGAATCAAAACAACTTCATATTAACATTATTTCTTCATGTTTAAAGCTTATGTTTAAGTTTTAACTTTATGTTCTTTAGTGTTCTTGACGTTCTTCACATTTACCCTCATGTTTCATACTTTAACCACCTCCATAGGATGCAGAATGAGTAGATCTAAGAGACTTACCACTAGCTCAAAGCTAGGAGAGTTCAAGTGTAGAAAAGTGGTGGATAAAAGAAGATGAAAGAGGTCCTTGAGCTTCCGATCACACCAAGCTTCGTTGTATGATCACTAACACCTTTGCATCACTAGGGATTGCATGAAAGAGTTTGAATGACGGTCGTGTATGGTGATGGAGTTATGGCCGTGAGGTAAGAAGAGAGGAAGAATGAGGGTGAAAGGTTGATGAGTTTGTGAAATGAGAAGTCTTGATCTTGTGGTTATTTATAATATCTTCCAACACAAAATGATCTATTGTATAATATGCTCTAAAAGGGGAGACAAGATCAAATAGAATAACCAAATAAAATCCAAGGTGGGAACTACTTGTAACCGTGTAGTTAGGGGGGGGGGTGTTTAGTTGGCATGCAATGGTAAGTTAAGTTAGTTTGGTTGGAATCTAATATTTAGTTAGTGTATTATGTGTGTTACATCTTTATTGCATTTGTTATGATGTTCGGGGACCATAACTAGCTCAGAAAAATAGAAACAATGTGTTTGACAATATTTTTGTGTTTCGAGTAGTGTCCAGTTGTTCGGTTCGATACTGTTCCGTTAAAGTGCTTAATTAATCCGTAAAGTGTCCTATATATATATTTTTGTAACATTTTCAATTTTCAACACTCAGGATGTAACACCTCGAAAATTCACGTCCTATAAGGTGTTGACACGTGTCATAAAGTTTGAACGTGTGAAAGAATGTTATAAAAGGACTAAAGTTGACAAACATGGAAAGTACGTGATTGTACGTATTCTAAGTGCCAACTGTGAATAAATATACTTCATAATAACCCTACAAGATGCTCATACCTTCAAACGAATAAATCATGGATCATACGGAGCAAAAAGTGAGAGATTTCCAAACTACGGGGACCAAATGTGTCAACATGTTCAAATTATACCTCTGAGTGACCTTTTGACAAACCCGAAGCTTTGTAAATATTAATTATGCTCACGAGAATGCACCATAAAAATTTCATAAAGTTTCGTTAACGTATGATAAAGTTATGATCAAATTCGTGTGCGAAGTGTTAAAGCGTAAACATTGAAAGTTAGGACTTTTCAGGTGATAATAAAGTTACCCGGGGACTTGGCAAAGTGGGTATATGTTTTAAAGCCTAACTAGAACAATTATAAGGGTTACCATGCAAGAATCAAGTGTCTAACCGGAGTTTGAAGGGGCAAGGATCAATTAGCAAAATCAAAAAAAAATAAGATCTGCTGCTAAAGGCCTCGCGCCACGCGAGGGGTCCCTCGCGCCACACGAGGGACTGCCAGTTCCAGCAATCATTTTTCTTGGCTGCCCTTGCCTTTGTGCGTGATTCTGACTCGATTCTCCACATCTCTTGACCCCTAAAACACCCCCTAAGCACTAGTAACAAGTGTTGATCAGTTGTGGTGAGTGCTAGACCTTGTTGTCAATCATTTGTGGTGATTGAATACACTATATAAAGGCATGTTATGCAACACAACTCCTCACACCTTCATTCTGCAATTGAGGAGCCTCCTGGAGCTTCAAAGCAGACCCAAGTCCTTCCTAATCAAGCTTAGGACTTCAGTAAGTGTTCTAGTCCTTCTTTAATTGAGTTTAGCTTGTTTAATTAGCTAAAAGTCAAACCGTCGTAATTACGGTTTGACTTCGAGATTAGTCAATAATGGCTCAGTCATATCTCGAATTAAAAGTAGTTATAGATTGGTATTTATGTGGGTAATAAAACCTCAAAAGGGTTTCCCCTGATCACCACTCTAACCAGGTCAAAAGTCGGGTCAAACCTATTCTTAAAAAGCCAACAGGAAGCCTAAAATGCTATTTATTCATAATTAGCTATCTAGAACATATATAACCTGTTTGATCATTGTTATAACTTAGTAATAAGTATAAGAACATGTCCGAACATGTTCAACCCGACTATTTCCTGTTTAGACCCGGTTCGGAACCGAAAGTCACATAGTTTGACTTTCACTTTGACTTTCAGTTCTGACCCGTTTAGGTATGTTTTTGAAATGCCTCAGAGCTTAAATTGGATTAGGATACTTGTTAGAACAACCCTCTGTGATTATACACCTTGGTTCATTAGTTATCCAATTAATATGCACGTTCCCGTTAATTGCTCATATGTTGACCATTATGCCCTTATTACCTTAAAACATGATTTATGAAAATGTAAAAGTGTAGAAACCTTAATTATTGATATATAGACTTGTATGCAAAGTTTGACATCAGTTTGACTTGTAGATTAAGAGTTATGCTCATTATCGCAAAATTAATGCTTTATGTTAATAAAATGGCGTAATTAGCGTATAGCCTAGTTAAACATACTTTTTGGTATCAAATCTTTTACCCACTGATGTAATATATTATTTTGGGATTTTTAAAGATTTTTAATTAATTTTAGACTGAGCATAACTCATAGTCGTAGGCTTAATTCGGTAATTGTCGGTTTTGCCCTTACGGGCCATAAAATGAGTTTTACATATCTAAACGACTCCAAACCTTTTGCTACTGATTAGTTATGATAAATAAATTATTTTAAGCCTTCTGAAAATATAAAAATATTAGATTTAAGTATCGAACCCGGAAATGACCTTTAATCGCCTTATTTAGCGTTTTTAGCGCATAGTATGTTTTAAAATCATATTGGACATACCCGGGTTGATACCTACTGATATAAGAGGCAAATTATAATATTTTAACAGTAAGCAAAGGTTGATAAACTCAGACTTCGGTTTTGAGTCTTTCGGCTTATGTGAAATTACCAAAATGCCCCTACGGGGCATAGTTTGTGTTTAATTTCATTACGGGCATAATGAAAGACATCCTACTGATGTCACAACATATTTGAAGCATATTAACTTAGGAAACCTGTATATGGCTCTTACGGATACCCGTTACGCTTATTTCGCGTTCGGTTCGGTTTATGTAACTAGTTTGCATAAATTAGCCGGAACGGGTCAAACCTTATCCGTTTTATCTCAAAATCCAGAATGTGTTTAGTTTACCCATATTATACAAGTCTTCAAACTTGTCGGGTCTAAATCACATTCTATTCCGGTCTTCGCTTAATCATGTGTTTGAACCGTAAACCTTTCCTTAAAACTAACCGGTCTAAGTTACGACTTAAATAAGACCCGTTAGGAATTTAATAGGTTAATAAAACCTTCGTTCCAGATTAAGAGCCCCAGTAGAAGTACTTGTGCTTGCTGATTAAGATATACGGCTGAGTGTAAATTGCATTACTAGCTCAGGTAAATACTTTTAACTTATTTTCCCTTATACGGGCTTGGGATACGGTATTATAAAAATACCGCTTGGTCGGGTGTAGAAACCTTTTAATCGGAGATGATTAAATTGCATAATCCCGTTTTAATCTGTATTGATTGATAACAAATAACATTGGGGGTTAATGACCGTGTCCTGGATATCCTTGGCTCATTTTAAAAAGTGAATGGCCACGACGTAAGCACAAGGTGTATGCAAAACACCTCCTGTTGCATATGTATAACGTATACTCACTCGTAAGGGTATCTTCTTGTGAGATTATATTTGTGGTGTGTCGATTAATCTTGTCCGGCTTGTATTGTATAATCACCGGCCCTAAATGTTGGACAACCATGTAAATCGGATACAAGATTTTTATTAATAAAATTGTCCCAAGTATAAAAGATTAATTTTGCCTCTGTGCATTTTAATCAATGTGTCAAGATATTTTGTGCCGTTTGCACTCGAATCACTTTTCAAACTCTTTTTCCAAAATGAGTCAGTTAATTGTATTTACCAGTTTAAACTGACGTATTTTCCAAAAGGTTAAGTGACAGGTACTATGCGTAATTGGCTGGGAGCTCAGGGCGTCACTAGGGAATCTTGCCAGTTCTAGATGCCTAAAGTCTGTTGAACAGTTTTCTTTTATTGATCCGCCTGTGGATCCTTTACCTTCCGTTGTAATACTTTGACATTACTTATATTCGGAATGTAATATATTTATCTTTTGCTTCCGTTGTGCATTATTATATTGTGTTGTTTGACTATTATGTTGCCAACCACGTCACGATACTCCCACACCGGGCCCACCGGTGACACGTGGAAAATCGGGGTGTGACACAGAAAAGCACACAAGACTATTTAGTAACTTTTCTGTACACTACTAGTATGTTAACAAGTACATGTAAGTATAACACAGTAATCAGAGAGCAGTTAATAATTCCACACAATCGTCAAGCACTTTAATTATCATTAATAAATTGTACGGATACACGGAATTACGAGGGTTGTCACATTCTCCCCCTGTTAAGAGAATTTCGTCCCGAAATTTAGCGCGTGGTTACTGAGGAAGCTAGTTAAGTTGTGTTGGTTTCCTGGTTTTCCTGGGGTGTCACAGGTCGCGCAAATGATAATTCCTCAGTTGTGTCTACTAATGGTAAGGGAATGGGCGAGTTGGGTCATGGGTCAAGATGGGTAAATTTTTTTACGTGCTGGGTTAGGTTACGTTAGGGTGACCTGAAACAGTGTCCAGAATTTTTTACCTTTTGATAGATTATTAAGAGTCAAAATGATTACTGAAGTTTATAATCTGTTATTTAATAGAAATATGTTCTTTAGCAAATGATTTGGGAGGGTTGTGTTTCAAAAAATACACTACAGGCGATGGTTGAGCCATTTGACTTTTTTTTCTATTTTATTAAAACTGTTTAACCTCTTAGAGATATATGGTGCTCATGGGTTAAAATTGTCACTTCTAGCGTGTCCCATTTTGCTTCAAAGAAAGATACAGTTTGACTTTTTAAAGCCAAATTGGCTTATTTTTCATTTTAAAGTTGGTACATTGTATTTAATCTCAATGCTATAGTTAGGATTTAGGAACACGAGGAGTTGCAAGGTTTTTATAAAACTGAATTAAGTGTTAAGGAATATGTCCTTTTGGAACCAGATTTGTACTTAATCTTTTTGCTAATAATGAAATATTTTTGTAACAGGTCAAGTGCTAGATATTCAAGAAGGAAGGCCATCAATGGATCTGCATGAATCTGAAGGTCACATAATCAATTTTGAAATACACATCCAAACACAACATGACTATGTTATCTCTTTATATTGTTTATGTTGATAGATTAAGATCAAACATAACTGACAGTCACTTTTTGCAGGTCAAACACCTTCACCCGGAATGGTCCGCAAAGCATCTGAATCTGCGGAATTCCAAAGAAGTCAAACAATTGGTCAATGACCAAGTTATTGATTCGTGTGCCCCATCTTTATAAATCCTCATACGAAGTTAGTGAGACCCGTAATATGATATTTGTTTATTCTCAAGTCATATAGCTCGGACCCACAAAATCAAATGTTAAATGATCTGATCAAGATCCAAATCGTTTCGTGATTCGTTCGGTTTATTTGACATTAGAAGAACGACTGATGTTGTTTTGTATTTTACCATTTTTAAGTTGTGGCTTCTAATGTGCTTTTGGTTATTGGCTTGATCAAAAGAAGGACAAGATGAATATGAGAAGGACGGTTTTATAGTGGATGATATCGATGAGGAGGAACAGGATGGGGAGGAAGAGGATAGAGCAGATAGTGACGAGGAGAGACAAAAGAAGAAGAAAAGGTAGAAACAGTAATTTCATATTCAATTTTAGTTTTGTTTTGAAGCATTTTAACTTGTGCTTTGTTTTTAAGAGAATCGGAGAAGAACTATGTTCTTGATGAAGACGACTATGAGCTTCTTCAAGATAATGTTGGATTTCGACGCCCAAAAGTTGTGAGTCTATGCTCCCTTTATTTCCACTTAAAAAATCATATTGAAGACGATGCTTGAACAATTTTTTAATTATCTCTTTGTTTAATGTTTTATAGGAGAGTAAAAAGTTTAAGCGATTAAAGAAAGCCAGGGCCGATGCTGATGAAGGGCAATCTGGATTTTCTGACGAAGAGGAATATGACATAACTGGAAAAGGCGGGTGAAGCGCTGAGAATAAGATTAAACGTAGTTTATTTGATGACGATGAGGCTATGTGATATGTGTAGTTTGAATGCAGAATACTATTTTACAAAGTTTCTTTGTGACAAAATTGTAATATGCCTATAACTTTTAGGTCCACCGTTATTACAAAGTTTCTTTGTGACAAGATTGTAATGTGCCTATAACTTTTAGGTACACCGTTGGAGGATATTGCTGAAGAATATCACCAGTTAGAATAAGATGGTGACATCGGTGAAGAAGAGAACGAAATGACTGACTTTATCGTTGACGAAGAAGAGGTTGATGAACACGGAGAACCAATAAGGTGCATCTATCTACTTAATCATTAGATTTATGGTTTTTTTTTCAAAGAGTTTGTTGTTAATAATTGACACATAATGCAGGAGAAGAAAGGTTAATAAGAAAAAATCGAGGCAGTCACCTGGGGTCTCATCTACCACAATTCAGGAGGCTCATGACATATTCGATGATGTAGATGAGCTCTTAAGGCAAAGAAAAACAAGGGCTCGAAAGGATTAGCAGGTATGATGAAAGTGGCGAATGTCGGGAAAGGAGGCTAGAAGACGAATTTGAACTGTGCGTTTAATGCACCTGTGAGAAGTAATCATATCTCAACTCTCTCTTTCTTCTTCACACTTTAATCTCTATCTCTCTGTTTCTTCTCATTTCAAAATCACAGGCGATTTTAGGGTTTATTTTCCTCATCTTCCACACGAACCATGTCATCCGCAAAGAAATCCGTCGGTGAATCACCATCTTTGTCACTCAGACCGATGAAGATGATTTTGTCATCTGAGGCTACGATGGCGAGATCTGGCGTGTTGTTGCAACATGTAAACCATCGTTGCCGGCTACCGTTCGCGGCTGTCCTAGGTAGCGTTGGGTGTAATCGATATTCGGTTGATGATGATGAGATCGATGTCACCTAAGGGATATTCAGTCAATGATGTTGATGAGATGTTTCTCACCTGAGACTAAAACTATGTTGTTTTCCGACAATTCTAGGGTTGACGGTGCTACAGAGTGTTTTGGTAGGAAGCTAGGGTTCCGGGCACTTTCCGGTAACTTAGATGCGTTTCCGATGAAGCAAACGTCGGCCCGAATATACGCGAGGTCTGACATTTTGCAATCATTTAGGATTTATGACATCAGCCGGCTGTTTATGTATTTGTCACTCAGACCAATGAAGATGATTTTGTCATCTGAGGCTACGATGGTGAGATCTGGCGTGTTGTTACAACATATAATCCATCATTGTCGGCTGCCGTTAGCGGCTGTCCTAGGCAGCGTTGGGTGTAAACGATGTTCGGTTGATGATGATGAGATCGATGTCACCTAAGGGATATTCAGTCAATGATGTTGATGAGATGCTTCTCACCTGATGTTGAGATTGAACCCTGCCAGAGGAACAGATAATGAAAGCCAAAACCAGATCATGACAGTGGATTCACAATAATCAGCTGTTTACTTTAAGCTTTCCCCTTGACAGTGAATCAAACATCTGATATGCTCCAAATACTGCCCTTATCAACAACTGTTGATCCTATAAACCACTGTGAAACCAAAGCACTGATGAAGTTTAAAGGCTGAAGCTCAATCTACTGCTGGAATTCAAGTACTGCTGAAGAGTTAAAGCACTGCCCATTCAAGGCCTGATCACCCTTTGAAGAAAGCACTGTTGCTCATACAACAGTGGTTGATTACGTCAGTGGAATGAAGAGTCAGTGTTTATATATCAGTGTTTGGAATGTAATCAATGTCTGTATGGTCAGTAGTTGTAGAAAAGTAGATAGAGTTTGTTAGTTTGTTAGATGTCACTTTCATGGTGATGTCAGCTGAGATGCCTCAGTGGTTTGGTTTGTCTATAAATGGAGCAGTACTCTGTACTGTTACATTTGATTCGTTCTGAGAGAGTTTTTCTCCTCAGTTCAATCCTTTCATCTTGTGCAATCCAACCTTGGGGCTTCAGGCTGAGGGGGAGCTTAGTTTGTAAGCATGTTTGTAATCTTTTGCTTTGATTTGTAATCTTTTGACTCTATGAGAAGCAAATGTTTATCAAACTATTTTTCTCCTTGATTGTGTTCACAACGTTTGTTTTCATTTCCGCTGCACTTTACATTATTCCATACTCATTCAGTGTTCTAATCATACAAACAAACACAATCATGAGAGCCTTCGATCCTAACAATTGGTATCAGAGCTTGGACAGTCAAATTCGATCTAACAATCAATTTGACATAACAGTTCGGCTCATTATTCATTGATACTAAGGTTGGGTGCATTTAGTTGAAAAATAGAGTACCGAGTAAACCATGTTCAAAATGGTTATTCAAAACTCTGTAAATCAACCAAGATGTCATATGACACACAAATCTCACAGAACAAGTGATTTCATGCACAAGACACTCATGGTTTCTAGATCTGAAAACATATCTATTAAAACTATGGGATTATCTCTTATTTTCAAAATTGATTTCAACTATTGTTGTGAATTTTGTGCTGTTTCATCATGTTTAAAACTAGAGTATGAACCTCAGATGAACAAAACCTATGTTCTTAAAACATTAGTGTTTTTGGTTAACATGAAAGAGGGAATTTAAAACTTTAGTTATAAGATCTGGTGTGTTGAAAAACAGGTTGAGGATTCTCAAAAGGAACAAATCAACCTTGTTAAAAATACACTAAGAAAATCAGGGGTCAACATAGTCCGTATCATATGTAATGTGAGATGGGTTGAAAACTTGTGAAAATACGACCAATTCTCTTAAAAACATTACTATAAAATGATTCTGGATTGAGTATTCCTTCAATAAAGACCTCCCAGTAAGTAATTCATTACTTATCAATGGGAAGGGTGAAAAGGGAAGAAGAAAATTAACAAAAGCTCAGAAGTGTGTTTATCTCAAAACTTTTGAAGTCAAAAGAAAAGAGTATAAACATAAAACACTTAAGAGTCAAAACTTGGGGTAATAATGGTCATTAAGCAACTTTTTGTGCTCATTGGTTCATGAAAGTTCAGGTGACAATAGTACTCTCAGTGATTGAACTTACAAGAGGACTAGAAAATTCTTCAAAACTCATGTGTCCATGTGTCCTCAGGTTTGTAATCAACTGACAATAAAATGGTACCAAACAGTGGTCAAAATGTATTTCCTACCATTGCTGTCAAACCACTGACCATTTTCATAAACTTGAGAATGATATGATTACGTATTTTATTGAAGATATACCAGATTCTTTTTGATACTGTTCTCAGAAAATCCTTTAATTTTTTTTTATACAAAGGATTTTCTCGAATAACCAGGATATATTATTCGTTTTTTTTAAGAATAATATATTTTGAACTTTGGCTTATTTTTGTTTGGCAATAGTTTCAATTCCCTGTCAGGATATAGTACCTTATTTTCGAGTGGTATTATTGTCCTCATGAATGGGTCAAAAGGAAATGGTGCATATGTCAAGGTCATGTCATACTCAAGGCTGTTTTAAACACTAATCAAAGGTTGATTGCTAAACAGTGTTTAAACTACTGGGGCACTCATGTTTTAATTTGGATATTAAACGAAAATGAGTTGCCTTAGTAAAAAGTTCTCATCATCAGGGGTACAAAACCACTGTCAGTAATTCGTATGAATTTCAATAGGAAATTGACATGTGGCAAAACCTTGAATGAAAATCTCTGCAAAAAGTTGCTGAATATGAACTTTCAAACCATTGCCCTTATTTTAACCCTAACCACTGTTTTGCTCAAACGTCTGTTTCCTAATTACTATCCACTGCTGAAAGTCAACCACTGATCCTCATTTTGCTTGGCAAGCACTGATGCTCAAAATCAGTGTCTTATCCACTGATATGCTATCCACTGATAGTAAAAATCTTCCACTGTCATCACATTATTACCGTTGTAACTACTGATGCTTGATACATTAGTGGTTCTTAAAACAACTGTCCTCCATTCTTCATCTATATCATCAGAGGTTGACACGTGGTAAGTTTTTAGCCTTCAGATCATAATAACCACTGCCACATCAGCGATCACTTTTTCCCTAAATAAAACCCTGATCAAAACCCCCAAACAGGGTTTTACACTATCGAATTGAATTCCAAAGTTCTCTTCTCAAACAGTTTCTAACCTTTCTTCCCAAATCACTCTCCGATTCTTCTTCATCAAAATGACGAAGTCAAAATCAAAATCAAAATCTAAACCAAAATCACCATCATCTTCAAAAGAGGTCGCTCAAACGGCCGAAGAATCCATCGAGATACCATACAAATCTCCTCATAATTATCTGGGTTTGCTCACAAAACCAACCGATAACCACACCTTCGACTCCATCATTGATACATTATCTGCATCAAAGTACAAAACTTTGTTGACAGCAGATGCTCCCATTTATTTGCAAACCCAGAGAGAGTTCTGGAAAAAGGCGACACTTGAAAAACAAGACGATAAATTCATAGCCATTAACTCCTCGATACAAGGTAAAGTGATTCAAATCACTCCGCAAACAATCTCAGAAGTCTTCAAACTCGATGATCAAAATGGTAAAACTTCCTTTGACAAAAACGAGTTAAAAGCTGATTTTCTGAAAAGGGGATATGCAGAACAATCAAAGGTAGATACCTTACAAAAAGGTTATTTCCCATCTGCACCCAGATTTTTATTTCACACACTTTTAAGTTGTGTTTCAAATAAAACAACATCGTTTAATGAAATACCATTGAAGATTCAATGCCTGGGCTATGCTATTTTAAACAATAAAGATTACAACTACTCCCAGGAGATCTTCAACGACTTGGTAAAAAACGTTGATAGCAAATCATTTTTACTTTTTCCAAGATTTATGAGCTATTATTTCAAACAAAAATTTGAAAAAGAAAATGAAAATTTGCTTAAACAAGGTGCCTATTTTCAAATAAAAGGCTTAACAAAAGAAACATTTTCCAGAATGATGGCACCAATAAAAACAAAAGCAGAGGTGTCTGAGCAAACTTCAGCAGTTACCACTGCCCCTCAGACATCTGTTGCTGAGCCCACTGCTCCAGGTGATCATAGCAGCACTACCACTGCTTTGAAACCCACACCTGGCATTACCAAAAAGACCAAAAGAAAATCATACAAAAAGCCCACCAAACCCAAGAAAAAGGCAACTCTGGAAGATGAGATCCCAGAGCAACTGCCTGTGACAACACAAATGTCACCACAAACCACTGCTGCTACTTCCTCACAGCAGTTGGTAGAAAGATCTCCACCATTGCCTAAAACTCCTCCTGCATCCTCACAAAAGGATCAGGTTGTAAGCACAGGGACCCCACAATATGAAGCTCTGGATTCAATCGGATCTATCTTCCTCAGTCCTGATCCCAAGGACATGTCTCTTTCAACTCCCATACCCTCACCAATGATATTACCACAATCCATGCTACCTTTGTTGCATGCAGTTGTTATAGCTCAGACACAAACCAGTTCCTCTCTATCACCTGTCACTGAGAGTATACCCCCACAAGTGACTGGGTCTGATGCTTATACCTCTGCTATCCCAGCAACAACTGAGGAGGTTACACCCTCTGAGTTACAAGTAACTCTCGGTGGTAGTTCAAGTGGAGCAGCAACTACAACTGATGGATCAACAGATCTTCAGTTGGACAGTTGTTTCATTAGTAAGACTCCCTTGAAGGCAATTTCTTCAATAGCACCATCGGTAACCACCAGTGAGTTGGTTCTAACCACTGGTACCATCAAAGGTTTATCAAGTGCTGAAGAAAGAAGTCCCCAGTACCAAGAACAAGGGGCATCAATGGGTGATTTTTGGGATTCAGTTCCTAAGTCAAACATTGATATAACCACTACAGGTGGGGATTCAGATGATCCCATTAGAGTGGGTGATGATTCAAAATACCAGGAATTGGCGGGAAGAGTTGAAAAATTGGAAACCTCAGTTGCTGAAATAAAGGAGATGGTGCAAGAGATTTTAAAAGCTCAAAAAGCACAATCCACTGCTGCCCCGACACAAACACATGTTCCACCTCAAGCACCTGCTCCACCACAAGCATTTGCTGCAAATGAGCTCTGGAATATTTTTCAGCCATTACTTGAAAAACAAAAACAGATGGCTGACCATCAGCATGAAACGCATGTAAAAATGCTGACAAACATGGTGGAGTCAAGATTCAAAGATACTCAAGCAGACATCAAGGCTATAAAATCCAGCATACAAAAGACTGCCTATGGTGAAAAAGTTCCCTCCACTATCCTTTTTATGGATAATCCCCTTGCAGATAATGCCAAAAAGGGGGAGAATGTCAAGAAGATAAAGAAAAAGGGAATTGAAGATGGTCTGTATATTGAACCAGAACAAGAAAAACAGCCATCTAAACCACCTCAAACCACAAAATCCAAAACTTCCATTCAAACAGCTGATACATTAGTAGTTACAAAAACTGCTGTCAGTAGCCAAACATCTGCCATTTCATCAACACACACAACTTCAACACACACCATCACAACCATTGTTCTACCACCATCATCATCTACAATCATATCACCACCACTGCCTCCTGCCATAAAGCAGAAGACAACAAATGTTACAACATCTGCTGTAATGACAACAGTGGTTGAGACACCAGTTGTGTCAACGACTGTTGGTCAGACACTTTCCATCAGTCAAACCACTGATCCACCAATGATATCATCAGCCTCTCCTACAATAAAAAGGAGAAGGGTTTTCATTCCTGATGATGAGTCACCACCACCATCAAAAACCACTTCAACCCCTGCTCAAAAGCAGAAGACATCTACTGACACATCAGTAGTTGTAATGACAACAGATGTTGAGACACCAGTTGTTTCAACAGCTGTTAGTCAGTCATCTTCCACTGTTTCCACCAGTCTCACATCAAAACCAGCAAAGCTCTACACCAGAAAAAGAAAACTTACTCAGCCAGATGAGGACCAATATGATCCCACTGCTACAAGATATCCGTTAGAACTGGAAGCTATAAAAAATGAGATGAGGCAATTCTACACTGATGATGATCCTTCAAACAGAAGATTTTCTTCACTCGTTGGCTTCATGGTTCCAGAAGACATGGATGAATATCTTGAGCTCAAAGTAAGACAGGCTAAGATAAGAGCCAAGGTTGAATGTAAAGGTCAAGGTGATGAAGCCATTGCTGAAAGATTGGATTTTCTGCTCACAAAAGTCAAACAAATAAAAGATTTTGCACAAGAGCTGAGCAAAGAAAAGGCAGAACAACGAAAAGAGATGAGAGGAAAACTTCTTGCATACATAATGCAAGAAAATTTTTATCCTGCTGAAGAAAGCCAATTTGAAGAATGGCCAATAGTGGCTTTAAAGCATGAAGCTGATAGGATTGATAGAATCAAGAATGATCCTAGAAAGAAGAAAAATGCTCCAAATTGGAGTAAATACAAAAAGCTCATCTCTGACCTAACAGCTGAGTATAAAAGAAAGAAACAGGAGTTGGTGGATGCAAAAGTGGACACTGCCAATGCCATATCAAAATGGTCAAAGCAGCAAACTGATGAAGCCTATGAAAGGCTAAAGAAAAGGAAGATAACTGTTTCAGGCACTTCAAAGAAGCATGAACAAATGATGAAGCTTGAACAGCAGATAGAAAACCTCAAAACACTGTTCAGGTCAACAAGAAATCCTACTCTTGTGTCAAACCAAGAAGAAGGAGAAAAACTGACTAGTGAAGAGGAAAAGGAAAAGGAAGTTGAGTACTTCAAAGAAACCATCATGAAAATGGGTCTAAAAGAAGAGAACTCAGAAAAACTTCAAAACCTTTTTAAGAAGGTGTTAACTAAGCCTGCATCACCAAATACTTCAGAAGTTTCAGACATTGAGCCAGATCAACAAAAGAGACAAGAGCAGATAGACAAGGAGACTGCAGAAGATATAGCTGCAGCAAACAATATTATTGAAATGGCCTTCAAACGAATGTCTAAAAGTCTGCAAGTTTTCACAAGGCCAACATCTCCAAACTCATCAATGAATAAATCTCTCCCAAGAAACCCATTGGGTTTAAAAGTACTAAAGTGGATGTCTGATCAAAAGACCCACGTATTGACCCTGGTCAGATCCAATGGCGAAGTGAAGTACATATCAAGGAAAGAAGCACTAGGCCTTAGTGTTGAAGATTTGCAGGATCTCCTTGAACTTACACTGTGCCGGGATGAAGATGACACAAGTTCCAAAGAATTTGAAGAAGAATTTAAAAGAAAAGCAAGGGAACTTCTGATGAGCAATAAAGATCCAGAATAATGAAGGGTTTTGGCATTATCTGTTCCAGGGGGAGATTGTTGAGATTGAACCCTGCCAGAGGAACAGATAATGAAAGCCAAAACCGGATCATGACAGTGGATTCACAATAATCAGTTGTTTACTTTAAGCTTTCCCCTTGACAGTGAATCAAACATTTGATATGCTCCAAGTACTGCCCTTATCAACAACTGCTGATCCTATAAACCACTGTGAAACCAAAGCACTGATGAAGTTTAAAGGCTGAAGCTCAATCTACTGCTGGAATTCGAGTACTGCTGAAGAGTTAAAGCACTTCCCATTCAAGGCCTGATCACCCTTTGAAGAAAGCACTGTTGCTCATACAACAGTGGTTGATTACGTCAGTGGAATAAAGAGTCAGTGTTTATATATCAGTGTTTGGAATGTAATCAATGTCTGTATGGTCAGTAGTTGTAGAACAGTAGATAGAGTTTGTTAGTTTGTTAGATGTCACTTTCATGGTGACGTCAGCTGAGATGCCTCAGTGGTTTGGTTTGTCTATAAATGGAGCAGTACTCTGTACTGTTACATTTGATTCGTTCTGAGAGAGTTTTTCTCCTCAGTTCAATCCTTTCATCTTGTGCAATCCAAGGCTGAACATGCCCCATGCTCAGTGAGCACGGGGGCGTGCCCAAGTGATAGCATAAAAGACAAAGTTGTAGAAGCTTTCATCGCCCACCACGGGGCCGTGCTCAGCGGACACGGGGTCATGGTCAACTATAATATTCGCAGAATCTAGGCAAATCTTGATAGTACAGATACGCTTCTGCACACGGGGTCGTGCCCAGCGGACACGGGGCCGTGGTCAACTAATAAAGACAAGAGCAATTAATGAAGAAAGAGAAGGATGTGGACACGGGGCCGTGCCCACTGGACACGGGGCCGTGCCCGAGCTTCTGTTCAGCCTATAAATAGGAGTGCTTGGTTCAAGCTCAAACCATCCCTTGGCACACCACCTCTCTCACACTTCACCCACCACCCACCACCACCATAACACCATCATCCACCACCATCATAGAGTGTGTGAGTCGTCTCGGGATCCAAGATTGATCGTAAGAGTTCTTGACAATCAAGGCCATGTTTGCCTAAGTCTCTTACATCACTTGGTGAAGACAAAGTGTCTAGTGTAATACTTTTTATTTTTAATCTTTTCGCACTTTTTAATTGGTTATGTCTTAATGACTTTAATAACTAGTTTCTTATGTTGAAGGTGATTCTTCCTTATCGTTTGTCCGTGTTGTCTTGGCATTATTTTACTGTCTATATAAAATAAAAGATTTTCACCATTCGTATCTCCACGGTCTATATGGAGGTATGTTGGCTACCTGGTCGGGGGTTAAGGGAACAGTTTGGTAAGAGTCTTTCCATTGTTCAGTGTATAGATCCTGCAAAGGACCTGGGTCAAATTTAGTAGGACCTCCTTCAATACTTAACGGTATTGGATGGCGGGGGTCCAAACTCTTTGACCCCCTCATAAGTTAAACTACTATTAATATTTTAACCCGGCTACTTAGGACTGTATCCCTACTGACTCAGACTACTTAGCCGAGGGTAACGTCGCCTTCAAAAGAGGGGCCTACCACAATATGCATTAATAACTTAATTAATTATCTTTCAATAATCCGACCCTTTAGGATTGTATCCTTGCTGACTCAAACTACTGGGTTGAGGGTAACGTCACCTCCAAAAGAGGGGCCTACTACAATAACTAAGATAATCTCTTAAATAGTGCAAAAGTGAGGAAATAATCAAAGGTTACACTAAACACGAGTCGGAGCCAAGTGATTCATCTTGTCTATCTGTTTTTATTTTTAATTTTCAGCATTTTAGTTAATTTTTATTTTCTTAGTTTAAAACCTTTTTCTAAACTTTTGATTTGATTAGACGTTGAGGATAAACCGGTACTAAAAGCTCTTGTGTCCTTGGACGACCTCGGTATCTTGCCAACACTATACTACGCTCACGATGGGTGCACTTGCCCATATGTGTGTTTAGTGTTAGTAAATATCGTGTTTTATAAATTTAAAACTTGGCTAAAGAAAGTGTAAAAGGGCTTAAAATATACTTAAACTTATATACACACTTCACACGCATCAAGTTTTTGGCGCCGTTGCCGGGGACACAAGGATTTTAAGAAAGTTAGGAATCAACGGCCTAATCGTTTTTCTTATTTTTCTTTTTTAGGATTTTTCTTATTTTTTCAGCTTCTGCAGAACTCAGCACGGGCCGTGCCCGCTGAACACGCCCCGTGCCCAATCATTGTAACTGGCAATCCTGTTTTAAGTCAGACAGTAAGCTGAACACGGGGCCATGCCCTCTCAACACGCCCCGTGCCCAAGATTCAGTTACTGAAAACAGAACCGTAAGATCCCGACGGTTGGTAATTTCTGACACAAACATGAGTGATACTGATCTTTTTACTTTCGGCACTCTTATGGTACGTGGTGTCAATTATGTGGTGGTACCCATAAGGAATTAGAATGTTATTTTCTAAATTATAAGCCCCACTATATAGACCCATCGTTTCCTTGTATCCTTAAGAGGGGCGAAAGTAAAAATAATCCCTATCTCTCCCTCGAATGCTCCCAACCAGATTTTCTAGAAGAAATGCTTCTTGATGAATTATTTCAATTAGAAGATCTAATTCTTAATTGGTTAAAAGAACTTAGGATAGATTTCAATAATTTATCTCAAGATGATAACCAAGAAGAAGTGTTGGAATCGCATTCAAACAACTTCGTTGTCCCCGACGATACTTCTAACTCTAGTGAGGACTTGAGCGATAGTCGTCCCTGTGCCGATTGTGCCGTGAAGGACCCCCCATCGACTTCGTTCGGTGCATACCTAGACCTGAGCGATTCGGCATACACCTTCTTTAACGAGAGCCCGGAAAAGGGTTGGACTTGTCCACCTACATATAGCATAGGAATCACCCTCACCGACAACCTCTTGCTTTCTCGTCTCAATCTAGAACAATTAAGGTATCTTAGGCACTTTGGGGTTGTTCCATCCAGTAAGGAACCGCCCGATCTGGAAAAGTTCCTTAAAAATAGACAAACTTCATAATCAGCCCTTCGACACGGGGCCGTGCCCAGGTCAATACGCCCCCGTGTCCACCAAAAGATTCCCTTCTGACTTTTTGTCAGAATACGGACAAAACGTGTCAGGATCTTGCCTGCACACGGGGCCGTGTCCAGCCGACACGGGGCCGTGTCCAGCCTGCTGTCGTTTTCTATAAATGCAGCCAAGAATCCTGCACATTTGGACCATTCAGGGACAGAGATTTGAAAGGATTTTCTAACTTACCATCCTAGGTATGTTCTAAAAGAAGTTTCTAACAAACATCTTGTCCCTTCCTCTTTTATCCATTACCTTTTTCTTCATCTTTCTTGCAACAACACCTCCATTGAAGCTTGATTTTAAGCTTTATTGTGATGTTTGTTAACTTTTTGTTCAAGGAATCTTGTTAAAAATAAGTTACACAACATTGTTTTAAGTTATTTCTGTTCAAAAACGCTTCATGAGTAGGGAAAATAATTTGAAACTTCAAAATTCCTTGTTCTAAAAAACTGCAGAAAGGTGAACACGGGGCTGTGTCCGTGGTACTGTTTCATTAAAATGAACTATTTCTGGTTTGTTTTCGTAGAATGTCTAGCCAAAACAGTGGAACCTCTTCTGCGTACTCCAGAAACAGTCGAAGGGAAAGGAGGCCATCAATAGAAGCAACTCTCGTACGATACGTGATGGCGTTACGTGAAGCTCTTGATGAGATGACTTCGGTAGAGGAGGTCCTAATAGACCGTATAAATTATCTTTCGGTGGGGTTGGAAAACAGTTTTCAAGAAATAAACCTCTTGCACCAGAGGTTAAACATTCTTGTGACACCTCCCATGGAACCAATCCTCCCTCAAGAGGATTGGAACCTAGCACTTGGAATCAACAATCCTACAGGTTGGGATGACATTCCGGCGGAACCTCCTCTTGAAGAACTACAAGAAGTCCCGGTGGAAGTTGCACCTCCTCAAACCCATGCCAATGAGCCCGCCTTTCTTCTCCCTAGGGAGATAGAAGAGTGGCTCGCCGACGTGTGAGGATCCCATGCCCGAAAAAAGAAGTTTTTCAAGCCACATCTAACCGAAGGGATTACCTTTTCGGAA